>QZLH01000076.1:160301-194619 GCA_003833135.1 Oehlia diaphana | reverse complement strand
GTCGAATCGGGTCAGGTTTGAGGATATATTCGAACTCGACCCGACTATAAAAACCAACCCGCACAAATACCCGGGTTAATATTTATATAACCCGACCTCTGACCCGACCCGTTATAGTTAAACTCCCGGATGACCCGGGTCAAATAAAATTTTTAACAAATTTGTTCATGATTGCAAGAAAATAGTATATGTATGTCGCACAACTTTCACAAAAAACGATTTTGATAAGGTTCATTTAAATTTTTATTATAAAATTATAAATACATAATTCTTCCTTACTCCCACCATGATTTCAAACTCATACAAGTACGAATTGTATTTGTTTTGAGATTGCTTCTTTTTGCTGCTGTTATCAAATCAGCTTTACCGGAAAAGATCTGTTCTACTGGCAAAATCATTTAATTAGTTAATATTTAGCAATATTAATTTGCTAAATTATTTTTTACCTTCCACTGCTGCTAAGTATGAATACTCTACTTCATTTAGCTATATGTGTTATTAATATATTAGTAAGATTAAATAATATAACTTCTTACACAGTAAAACATCTTGATTTCGATCTGCTCAAGGATTTTTAAATACAATTCTACTTCATTTTGTTGGTGATTTACTTTTACCAAAAATATGATCTAAGAGTCTACTATGCTTTCTCGTTTTATACACAAGACTCGTAACGTGGACATATTACTCTAAAATATCATATAAAACCTGGGACAACCTGGGACAACCCAGGTCATACAAAGGCATGACCCTGACCTGACAAGTCGGGTTGAATACAGGACTTCAGATTTTAAACATGAGTCGGGTCAAATGACCCGGGTTTGACCTGACCCTTTCGGAACACTACTCTCTTGTAGAAATAGAAGTAGTTTTTTTTTTGATTATTTTTATCATTTTTTGTTTTTTTTTATCTCTTTCTTTTTTTAGGTTTTCTTCATTTTTTACTTTTGGGGATGATGTCCGTTATTCTAACGAAAGAAAAACTTCAAAATGAAAAAATAATTAACGTGCAGGGATAGGAGGCAGCTTAAGAGCGGATGGGACAAAAAGTTGAGTATATGAACAAACATCCGTCCTTTGTCTCGCAAAGGAATGATTGTTCTATGAGCTACCACGCAACTATTACATTAATAATGGACACGTGAGAATTTAATTATGTTGGTAAGAACTTGGTAATTTCTTAGGATATTTTTTCAATATTTTTCTTAACAAAATGGTAAGCATAAGATTTTGGTAAAGGAAGCTGGAGAATTACTGTTTTTTTCTTTTTTTAGTTTTTTTTTATAAGAAACCAGTTCCGATAGATTCCTAGGTAATGTTTTCAAAATCTTTTGAAAACTTATTTATATGAAACTGATAATTAACCTTTATTTTATTTTATAGGACACCAGCTCTGAATCTCTGACTTCATTACTGGAACCCTGGAGGTAAGTTTTCGAAATACCTTCGAGAAACTTTCTTTTAAAAAACTTTTAATAACTTTTATTTATTTATTGAATTTTTGTAGGGAAATAGCTTCTACTTAGAAATACTGGAAACCCATTAAGTTTCAAACAATTCCATTTTATAGGATAATTATATTATATACAATTAGAAAATTTTATATTTATCGATCAATTTAATTTTATTAGAGAGTAAAATAATAATAGATTATTGAACTTAGAATAAACACTTTAATATTTCTTAAATAATGTTAATAGAAACTTTTCAACTTATTTAAAATAACACTTTTTTCCTAACGAACGTCTTCATTAAAATAAGAACATAGTAGAGAAAATTTATCAAAAAACATAAATAAAAAATAATAAACAAATTAAATAAATGAAATAAAATGGGATATAATATAGAATCAAATAAGTAAAATAAAATAAAATCGTCATATATCGTCAGCATGCCTTAAGAGAGTTAGTTGGTCATCAACATTAGTCGTCTAATTGACTCATTGGTGCATTATGTAAACGCAAATTTAATGTGCCCTGTGCCTATTGCGTCGCTATAACCACGTAGCAATATTATAGATTACATTTTGTAAGGTAATATTTAAGCCTAAGAATAATATAAATCTCGAAACTATTTGAATTCCTAACAAAATTATGATTATGTACAGTAGTAGCCTTAAATAACTAAACAAAATTCAAATACACCCAATATTTATTTTGTAAGATAAGTAGGAAATAAAGTAAATAAAATAAAATAAAAGAAGATGTTAATATTATTGACGATTATAATTTAATTTACTTCGGATCGTATATATTCGGAAAAGAATTATTCAAATAGGTACTATAAACCTGTAGAAGTTTATTTTGAGCATAATAGAAGCGTTATTGTGTAAAACATGGAACATGAATTGTTGAGAAATATAAGATTACAAATTGTAGAAAATAGCAATATTAGCCTTTTACACAATACTTCGTCATCAGGAAAGAGTATTTTTAGACAATATTTCTGAGTTTCTTCGGAATAAAAACTAGAAAAATGGAGTTTTTTCCAGAATTTTTTTTGTAGAGTGGGTAAAAACTTAAATTTAAAAAAAAACAAATCTCTTAAGCCAAATGATATGTGACCAGTCATATGTGTAATAAATAACCGAGTCATTTGACTTGGTTATCAGCAACGAACATGTAATTATATAGATAGAACGTCATTCACCTACCATTTTTTTATTTGTAATTTACTATGCATTTTACCTTTGAATAAAATAAATAAAATAAAATAAAAAAATTTTATTTGTAAATCCATTATCCAAAATTTTTTTTTTTTTACAAATGAATCTTGTATGTATATCATCACATGACGTCTTTGATAGATCCTTATGCATCTGATACATTATATGAAACATTATATATAATTTCTTAATGTATTAGATAAAATAATAATTTAGATTACTAAATAATAGGTTACAATGATTATTGTATAATGATCTTTCAAAGACAAGAAGAATTAATACAAGCATATCATAACACGAATTTAATTTAAAAGATGAAGTGTTATTAAAATAAAAAAAATTACTAATAACCAAGTCAATAACATTAATTGGTGGTAGTCATCTGTTGATTTCAAAATGAAACAAAAATTTTTAGATCGTGATGCGAATGTTGGCTTTCAAGATGTACTATCATATAAAAAGTTACACATAATCATATCAATGGTTTGCTTTACATTCTTCTAGAATCAAAACTAATAGACAGTTGTACTGATATCATAATACTAATGTATGTTCTGATAGTATACATTAGTATAAATAGTTAAAATTGACGTTCTTCAAATCATAATTCTGGCTAAAATTTTCAATATTACAAAATTCATAATGCGGGCCAAAATGTATGGTGCTGGCCAGACAATTTCGCCTGAATTTCGACTTTCGGCAATGTTTCAGTTTCGGGAATGACTTGCCGAAACCAAAAACTGAGATTATGCCGAAATTACTGAGTTTCGACAACATGTATATTTTATTTACAGCAAAATTCGAAATATAGTGGACACTTGAAAATTTTTATTGTCGGGATTGTCGGGTACTTGGCTAGTCAAGTTATTTGAAAAGAAAATAACACAGGTATACCTTAATTAACATAATTACATTATATAGCAGATATTATAAACAATTATACTTTATTATACTTTATACTACGCTATATATGTTTGTTGTTACAGTTGATTTCAAAAAGGTCGGGACTAGTGATGCAGTTGGAACTCAATTACATTGGGACGAGCCGTATCACAACTGAGTTATAACTAGTTATAACTCTTTACTTTAAGATACAGCAAATTATAACTGGTAAATGCGCCGTAACTGGAAGAAGTCGTACCGACTAGCCGAGTAACCCGAGTACCTGACAATCCTGACAATAAAAATTTTCAAGTGTCCACTATATTTCGAATTTTGCTGTAACACTATTTTAGATATAAAAAAAAAAATTTTTTTACTTATTTACTTTTATTTATTTATGACTTACATTTAACAAGAAAAGATTTTCTTTATGAATAAATAATTTTTTATTTATTTTCATATTTAAAGTAGTTATAGTGATTGTGTAAATACTTGCAATTTATTATTAAAAAAAAAACTATTATATTCATATAAATTTTTCGATTAAAAACAGGTTTAAAATAGTCTATGTAATAATACTATTTTAAGATTTAGGCCGTTCCAATTTAATCTTT
This sequence comes from Oehlia diaphana, assembly GCA_003833135.1. Classification (NCBI taxonomy): domain Eukaryota; kingdom Fungi; phylum Glomeromycota; class Glomeromycetes; order Glomerales; family Glomeraceae; genus Oehlia; species Oehlia diaphana. The sequence goes on along the minus strand of QZLH01000076.1, from coordinate 190,458 downwards.
AGTTTAACGTCCTCCCTCCCCCAGTCCCCTCCCCCCCTCTATTTTTGAAAAATTCAAGGTGACTTAAATATATATATTTGATATGTTTAAATATGCTTAAAACACTATTAAAATTTAATAGTACCGAGAATTTCCGATTTTACCGAAAATTTCCGAAAATTTTAAATTGCATGTTTGTTTAAATTACCCCCCCCCCCCTAAAAATTTTTGGTTAGAAAGGACGTTAAACTAATTATTAATTTGGAACGGCCTTATTAAGCATTCTAATTAATAATCACCAATCGCCATTTTTTAACTTAACTGCTAATAAAAGTTGTTTATTTCACAAAATTACGCCTAAAAAAATTAATCCATATTTTTTTTTTTTTTTGAGATTTACACGAAAATCCAACTAACTAGCTTTTTTTATCATAAAATCACATATTATTATTATTATCTAAATTGTATTAAATTTAATCTAACGAGGAATGACGATTTATTTCATTTTATTAATTTACTTAATTTGTATCAAGTATTGTATTTAGAAAATTTCACTTTTTTGTTATAGGTGATGTGTTACAAATGTCTTTTCATAATCTTCATCGCCGATCTTTAATGAAATTAGGATTATGACAAATGTAATGTAGAACATTATTTATTTCGCCATTTTCAGTTACACAGTACGTACTAAATAAAAAAAAGAGACCTTCCTAATTCTATTATAGTTAGAAAACCCAGTCGATGTAGTAAATACCCGGGATCGGTCCCGTATCCCTATTTACAGATCAAAGATGCGATGCCTATAAATCGTACGTAACTCCACCTATTTCCATCGTATATGGATGAGTAAGACTAATATGGAATAAAGATTAATTACATAAACTCATTTTGCAATTTGTGATAATAAAATATGTAAGTGGCTTTTTATTTTTTTCAGAATGAATTGAAAAGGTATTTAATCCCTGAATTTTTCTCAAGTTTGAACTTTGTAGCAATTTGCAATATCAAAGCTACCATATGAAAACTTTTCCTTTTAAAAATATAAAAATGTACGAATGTGAATCTTATTCGCGAATTGTCACTACTAGGTAAATTAATATTTATATATATATATATATATATATTATATATTATTTTATTATTTACAAATAATATTTTTAATAAAAATAAATCAACCTCAAAAATTAGATCACATTTATTTCAATAATATGTAAGCTTAAAACAATAACTTTATAATCGGCCATTATTCACACATCACATATTATTTCGTATTTCTTACACATTCGTTTATCGTATTTTCGTTTCGTATTTTCGGATACGTGCACGTATTCCGAAATTAATTTTTGTATGAAAAGCCACTCATTATGCTAACAAACCTTTTAAGTTAATAATAAGCTTACTCAACAATTATGAACTTTTTTTATTATTATATATTACCTATAAAAATCATTTCATTGTTTTATTTTTTTCGTATCATGTATTTATCGCACAAATTTTTTAATAAAATATTATTATATTATAAAACCATTTTACTGTATATATAATTAACATTTTATATTTTATCGAGATAAAAGTACAGGTATGACAAAATTTTGTACATGATGAGCACACACCAGCTCAGTAACTTTTTTTTTTAATATTTAAGTCAACTTTCCTAATTTTTTTTTAAATTCCGAAAAGTTTTTTTTTATATTAATTTGAGTAACGTAACTTTCTATAAAACAATGTTTTAAAAAGGAAACATTTAAGCTAATATATTAGCCGCTAGTTCATTTTCACTCACAGTACTGTATTGTTTACCTGTAATAATGATCACCTCGTTTATGTTTATACTACTGTATACTTTAATTTTATTATGACATTGTTTAATAGGGCTTTAAGGAATTTTCTAGAACAAATCTCTTTATATTATATTGTTAAATTTCTGGAATATTTTTTTATTTATAAATAATAATATATAGTAAATAAAATCAATAATTTCCTGCAGATCCCTACGCCTTTTCGCTGCATCATCATGATGATACATTACATATATGCATCAATAGAATTCCGTTAACGGATATATGACAATAAGAACATCGTTCCACGCGAGCTGTCAATTAATTTTTAATAAAAAAAAAAAATCTCCAAATCAAATAAAGATTTATATTTGAAGAATTACAAGATCATGATGAAAGGCTCTTTGTTCATCTCTAACAGTTAATAAAACATTTCGAAATATTTATTCCAATTCCACGGAAAACGTTTGGAAATTTATTAAAGAATAATCATCACATTTATCAGATGAACCAAAAAGCAACTTGAATCAAAATTGTTCATTGAAAATTTTTTATCAGAGGCCTTTGTTTAATTATGTCAATTTTGTAAACATTTTAATTTAATCAAAATCATACACATATGTAAAAAAAATTACAAAGAAAAATAATACACTAAAAAATTGCAAATTTATTATTGTAAAAAGGAGTTTACATTGTACGCGCGTCAGTAGAAGTGGCTTCACTTTGCGATTTTTGCAAGTTTGGTAAATACTAAATTACTAAAACTTGTTATTTGTGTCATAAAATTCGTAACACATGCAGAAATTTATAAGGAAATAGAGTAAGCAAAAAAAAAAAAAGTTACACATTTATTAAAAAGAAAATTTACATTGTGCGATCATCAAATTTCGCGATAGTACCGATTTTGCGATTAATAGCGTCTACGATAAATCTGAAGTAATGATTGTTATAGATGAAATGCTTAATCATTTTATCAATGGAAATACGAAATTACTCGCTTTCAGATATTGAATTTCTTAATTGTATCATAATACTAAAATTTAATGATGATGTATTATCTGGAATAACCAATTAAAGAATTAGAACTTATTATTATTAAAACAAAATATAAACAATTTATGGAATCGTTAAATTAATTCAAATTCAAAAAGAAAATTATTAAGTTTTCGTCTACAAGATAATTATAGGCGCAGATACATTACAATATTTTAAGATAACAAAATAACTTACCACAAGAATTCTTCCATCTTTCATTAATTTAAGGATATACTGTATTAGAATTGTAAAATAAAAATGTAGTTGTTTAAAAGATATAACTTTACCTTACAAATTTATATTTACTATTTTATTGTTTCATTACTTAAGTTTTAAGTATAAATATGAAACAAAAAATTATAAATTTTGTTAACTACCTTATGAAAAAAAGTATGTCCGTCAAAAAATGTCCGGACTTCGGAAAATTATGACGTCTGAATATTGTAATTTCCGGCATTTTCGCTCGATGACAATTTTCTGTATTATGTGTTTAAAGATAATTTGCATTGAAGAATTTATTAGCGAGAACGAATGATACTATAAAGATAAAGGGAATTGTTCTCTGTATATTTAGAATAACATTATATACGTAACAATCGTAAAATGTTTTGTAACTTGTCACGTGATATTCTTATTAACGAGTTCTATATTTTAATAAATAAAATAAAATAAAATAAATTTACATTGAATTTTGCGTTCTTTCTATTTAAAATTTCCCTTAAATTTTTAATGTAAGCTGTTCTTTCCTTTAAAAGTTAGTTTAAGTTGCTAAAATAAATTTTCATTAATATATTTATCTAGACCAGGATTTCTCCCATATCATATATGTCGAAAATGATAATGAAGTAATGAACCAGTGATATGATATTGACAATGAACCTGAAATGAAAATGTTGCAACTCATAGTATTATGATTTACGAAATTGTTTTGAAAAGGAAGCGAATTCATGTGACAATTGTGACATGTAGGATATGCATATCTCCTCGTAACGAGAAAATTTTTTCTGAAAAATAAATAACTATTTATTACCGAAATAATAAATAAATAAAATGGTTTTTTCAACAACTATTATTACTTGTCATTGTATGTAACAATAAGGATATATTGTTTATAAATGGGATTATCATAATAAATATTTATCATACTCTATATAACGACCACGAGAAGACTATTATTTGTAGCATTATTTTCATCCATTACTTGACTTAAAATATAACCTTCAATTCTATTTTATAAAAGGAGAGTGCAAAACTATCCTTAGTAATTCCATAATTCTCATTAGATTTCTATTCAATTGGATTATAACCTCCAAGAATTTCGCCATTATCTTTAACAATTATTATAGGGTGGGATTGATTATCACAAATTTCAATGAAATTTATCCCATCACAAGATGCACGATATAATAATCTGAATTCATATGAATAAGTTAACTTGCCCGTAATTTCTAACCTATCGATCCATTTTGATATTAATTTCAACATATTGATGAGTTATAATATTCGAATCAACAGTTCTTGGTTAATCATATGAGGTTTTGATTCATCATTTTTCTTACTGTTGGGATCCGAAAGATTTAAATGAGTTTTAATGTCTTTATATAATTCTTTTGGTAAAATTCTTTTATTTTTAAAAAATCGTCCTTTGAATAGTTTTGTAAGGTCAGAAGAGAGTTCAGGATTTTTAACAAGTCCTCATCTAAGAACGTTTTCCCAAATTTGAATTTCATTCATTTGAAGGTTATCGCTTTGAATAATTGAAACTAAAAGTTTTTCTGAAACTGAAGAAAAATTTGAAGACTTGTATATCTTATCTGATTCCTTTGTAACTAGTAAGTCAGTACAATATATTTGAGAATGCAAGAACGAATCATTTTCAAACTTGTTTGATGAATAAAATCAAAATTTTGTTCGATTCAATTTGTTTTGTTTTCGATCAAAAAAAAATTGTAAATATGTAACTAATTCTTGTAGATTAAAGTTCACTGGCCGCAATTAAGATTTAATTGTATCCGAAGTATCATATTAATCTTTTAAAGAAAGCTTTCCATCATGAATATACCTAATTAAAAAATAAATAAATAAATATCCTGTAAAATTTAATCCATTTTATAATTTTTATATCTTAAAATAATTTGAAAAATTTCATGTGAAATATTTGATAATTTGATATGCGTCAAAAGTTTCATCATTCTTCTTTTATTAGTTGACAAAATTCTTCGCAAATAAGGAGAACGATAATATGAAATAATTATATGAGCACGAAAGAACTTTACATAAGGAACATTATCAATTTCAATTATAATATCATATTAAATACTCTTCATTATTTAAAATTCAAGTAGATTTTGCGTTAAATTTGGTAAAACTTATTGCCATCTATTATTTTAAACGTTAACGAAAAAAAAATTAATCCCAATTTGTATACGATCAAACCTTATAGAATTAGTTCTATATTCTGTGCAACAATAAATTTCATTCAAGATAATTAAGAACGAACGTTTGCTGTAAATTTTGATTTATAAATATTTTGATGGGTCGAAGAATACTTTTTTGCCTTGTGCGGTACGGTCAGTAAATTTTAATTATCATGAGAAAAAATTATACGTACAAAAATTTAGTGTAGGCGTGGTATTTGAAATGTATTTAATTGATGTCTATAAATGGAACAAACCGCTAGCATTACCGTCAACAATTATTTATTTATTTATTTATTGAATTAAATTCTAATAAATTTAATTACTATGGTTTCATTTTTAACAAATATATCTTATTATACGAAATAAAAAATCATTTTTATTATAAGTTTTCTCTGTTTGACAACAACATAGTATTAATTCATAATATTGTTCCTTCACAATATTTCTAAATTTATCATTTATGAGTTTCATAGAAAATGTGAACGTGTATCTACGAAATGTGCTTTTATCGCTTGCGTTAAAATTTTACCATTGATATTATAATAAATAAAACCAAATATGTTTGTTTCAATTGATATTTAATATATAAGAAGTTGTGGAAATTCGCCTTTTGGCATAGTAATCGATGCAACATAAATCTTATGCAATTTGAAATACTTCGTATTCTTCCACGGAAAATGTTTCAGCTTTTCTAATCGGGTATTCATAAAAAGTTTTTTTGCAAATATTACCATAAGTATTACTCGATATAGCAAGATCAGTTCCACCAAATGATGGACCGACATAAGAACTATTTCCGATAGCATGCTTTTCATCCATTACACGACTTAAAGTATAATCTTCAATTTTATTATTATTAAAAGAGAATATAAAACTATTTATAGTAATCCCATATTTACCATCAGAATTCCACTCAATAGGATTATATCCTCCAAGAATTTCATTACTATCTTTCACTTTAATAATTGTTACTGTGTGTGAATGATTATCACAAATTTCATGAAATTTATCTCGTGTAAGTCCATCACGAGATCCACGGAATAATAATTTAAATTCATATAAAGAAGTTAACTTATCTGTAATATCTAACTTATCAATCCACTTTGAGATTAATTCAGCATGTTGATGTGTTATAATTTTTGAATCAACAGTTCTCAATTTAATTTCTTTACTTATACGAGGATTTGATTTCTTAATTGGCTTACTATTAGGATCTGAAAGACTTAGGAACGTTGTTAATAAATCTGTATTTAATTCTTCAGGTAGAATTTCTCTATAAGGAAATACTTTATCTAAAAATTCTTTTGAAGTTAAGTTGTAAAATCTAATAAACGGAATACATTGTTGTAAAGTATTCTTCAAAATTTTAAAGTCGTCTTTTGAATAATCTTTAATGTCAACAGGTAAACGCTCTTGATTTTGAGCAAGTCCCCATCTAAGAACTTGTTCCCAAATTTGAATTTCGCTTATTTGAAGGTTTTCATTTTGAATAATTGATATCAAAAGTTTTTCTGAAACTGAAGAGAAATTTGGTGATTTAAATATCTTATCTGGCTCTTTTGTAATTAAGTCAGTACAATATTTTTGAAGATCCAAGAATGAATCATTTTTAAAACTTGTTTGATAAACAAAATCAAAATTTTGTTCAATCCAACTTGCTTTGTTTTCGGTCAAAAAGAATTGTAAATATGTAACTAATTCTTGAAGATTAAGTTCACTAGCAGCAACGAGAGTTTTAATTACGTCTGAAGTATCATAATCTTTCAAAGAAAGTTTTCCTCCATAAATATACCTAAAATAAAAAAATAAAAAAAAAAATAAATATTCGTAAAATTTAATAAACCATATCAATCATTTTACAATTTTTATACCTTAAAATAATTTGAAAAATTTCAGGTAAAATATTTGGTAATTTGATATGTGATAAAGTTCCATCATTCTTCTTTTTATTGGTTGATAAAATTCTTTGCAAGTAAGGAGAACGATAATGTAAAATAACCATATGAGCACGAAAGACTTTCACGTAAGGGTCATTACCAACTTCAATTGTAACATCATAATATTCTTCATCATTCAAAATTTCAAGTAAATTTTGCGATAACTTTGGTAAAAGCTTGTTGTCATCCATTTTTATAAAATTCCAAACGTTAACGAAAGAGAAAGAAAAATTAATCCAAATTTGAAAATGGTCAAACTCTATATAGTTAATTAGTTGTACTCTGTGCAACATTAAATTTAGGTTAGAGTGCAATGATCGCAAAATGTGCGCAGCTCATATTTTTCATGTGACAATTTTTTCGTATTTAATATTTACCTATTATTTTTTCTTGCATTATGAACGCAAGGTTAGTAAATTTTTTAAAATTTATTAAATTTATTAATTCTTAAACGGTTTCACGCTTTATCGCATTTAATTATTGGGTACATGCTAAAAGGCGATTTTCTAAGCACAATAAATACATCGATTGTAATATGCTAACGAAAATTTGAATTTATTTTATAAATTCATTATTAATTTAAGTTTTAAAAATATAAACTATTACGATAAAAATTTCATTCTTCTAAAAGTTCTCTTAATTTAATTTGAGCATAATGATATCCTTGTTCGGCAGATTTTTTGTACCAATTAATTGCTTGATTTATATCCTTAATACCATTATTAACTTCGTACATATAAGCAAGATTGTATTGAGCGAAATAATTTCCTAAATTTGCAGACTTATGAAAGGATTCAAATGCTTTTTTCATATCAATATTAATTCCAATTCCATTTTTATAACAAATTCCTAAATTATTTAAACCATAAGAATTTCCTAAATCTGCCGCCTTTTGATAAAATTTAAATGCTTCATGAACATTAACTTTTATTCCAATTCCATTTTCATAACAACAACCCAAATTATATATTCCATATGAATTTCCTAAATCTGCTGCTTTTCGATATAATTCAAACGCCTTTGTTTTATTAATATCAATTCCAGTTCCAACTTCATAACAACGTCCTAAATTATTTATTCCATTTGAATTTCCTAAATTTGCTGCTTTTTGATACAATTCGAATGCCTTTTTCATTCTAATAACGGTTCCAAACCCATTCTCATAACAATATCCTAACCTATTTATAGCATTTGGATTTCCTCTTACTGCTAATTTTCTAGATAATTTAAAAGCTTTACCATAATTTTTAAAAACATGAATGCACATATTAGCATATTCTAATTGTGCTACGATATTTTCTAATTTTACGGCTTTTTCATATAATTGATATGCTTTACTCTTATTAACATTTATTCCAATTCCATGATAATTAAAATATCCAAGTAAATAAATAGAATTTGGATCATTTTGATTATTTAAAATCCAAGTATAGATTTCTTGTAAATTTATCTTACAATTATTGATATAATTTAAAATACACTTCTTTCTTTCATTTTCTTCTTTTCCTTTATTTAAACCATTAAAATAAATATTAATCAATTCATTAATCAAAATACCTAACTCCTCTTCAAATATAACTTCATGAATATTTTGAATTGTAGGTCCTATTTCCTCTTTATTTATTTCAAAATTTTGTATAATTTGATGATACAATTCTTTATATGATGAATTATTAAGATCGATAATTGCTTTTAACTTGGCAACTACTTGGTTCATAGTTGGTCTATTATCAGGTTCATTATTCCAACATTCTGTATAAATTTTAAAATTAACAAAAAATTATTAAATTGATAACATCAATACATTAATAAAATCAAAATTATATTTACCAGTATAAAGAATTGAATAATTAGAAAGAGTATCTGGAATAATTTTTTCTCTATATCCTTGTATAATTCGCATGATTAGAACAGCATCATATGATTCATCTTTAAACGGTGGTTGACCACTTGATATCTCCCATAAAATTATTCCAATACTGTAAACATCACTCTTTTTATTTAATGAATATGATTGCATTAAATTGATATTACAATTTAACCATTTTGGATCAATATAAGGAACTATTTCAAATAAATTTGATTTTTCTTGTTCAGATACTTCTTTGATTCTTTTTGATAATCCAAAATCACTTAATTTGATAGTATTTTGGTGAATTAATATATTACCAGAGTGCTATTTTATTAAATATATATATAAGTAAAATCTTTAAATTATTAAAATTACAAATAATTCAATGAATTAAATTATTAATTACCAAATTCTGATGTACAATTTCTTCATCATGTAGATATGATACAGCATCAACTAACTGATATGCTAATTTGTATTTATCTTCCCATGTAAGCTCGTTAAAATTTTCTTTCAAATAGTTTTGGAGAGAACCACTATCCGCATGTTCCATTATTAATAAATATTCTTTCAATTGATGATCGTTTTGATCATCTAATTTAAGAAAATTTTATTAATAAAGTAAATATTATAAATATCATTTTTATAAATAATAATTTTCATACCTTTATCAGTAATACCGAAAAATTGAATAATATTTTTATTAAAATCAAATTTATGAAGAAGTTCAAACTAGATTTTTTTTAATTATAAAAACAATAATATATTTAAAAATATTTTGTAAATCAATATGATATATATTCATTATTATATATTATTTTTTTTTTTATAATTACCTCATGAATTATTTCTTTAATAATTGCAATATTAAGATTAAATGATTTTAATATAATATTTTGTCCCGAATTTTTCCATTTTGCACGATAAACTATTTCAAAATCAATTTTGTCTATTTTTTCAATATCTTGAAAATTTTTATATTCATAATATTTTATATACTTTTTAGAAATGGCTTCTTCAATCAAATCTTTTGAATTGTTAACATCAATGTTTTTTGTCATTGCGCGAATTATTGATTTTAATTGTAACTGGTAAATAAATTTAACGCCCAACAATATTTATTTAATTTATGGTAGTACATTAATAGAACTTGCAGAAAAAAATTAACTAATTACAGTTTAGACTCTTGCGGATCATTATATTGCAGATCATTTCTGCACTCCGCAGTTTTCATCAATTAAAAATAGGGATACCAACCAAATGTAGCTAGTTGTTACAATTGTTAAAAGCTATAATAAAGTATAATCCCAGTAATTGATTTTGATTTTGATTTTTTTTTCGTGTGAATAGTGATCTGCACCTGGTCACATCTTTTTGAAAATTTTTTTAGGGCGGACTGTAACGCCTTCATTACAAAATTAAGTATAACCTTCTTTATTGGATTCTAGTAAAAATAGGTATTAGTTCAAATTCAATTAAGTTGAGATATAGAAATATGGACATTGGTATTTGCATTAGCTAAAGGACTGATGTATACGCACGTGTTGGATAAATATTAACACTTAATATTTATCCCTGTTCCTTTTTTTATAAGTGTCGGCAGAAATTTTTTTCCTGAATTTTATAAGAATTTGCGAACGGACGGACAATCACAAAGTTCATCAAGTCGATCCCTGTCTTGTGTGCGATCACAAGTTTGCTCATCTCAATCTTCATATTCGGTAAAACCAATGTTCTAATTATATCAAACTTAATAATACAATTTTTATCAAAAATCAAATAAAAAATTATTTATACAAAGATTATTTATTATTTAGTTTATCTCAAAAAGAGTAGTAATCGATTTCTATTACATTAACAGCATATGTACATGAAAGTAAAGATAGAGACTATTCAGAATTGGAATGTCGAATTTCATAGGACTCACTCTTCGAGCCAAACTGATATATCACCAGGAGAACTACGCTACTGATAAAATTTAACAAACTAAAAAAACCTAAGATAATCTACATGAAAAGGACAAACTATTTAAGAGAATATCTATTAAAAGTTCAATGGGTCTATATAATAAATCTAAATTATATGAATTACGAAATTGAGCAAAAGAAGTAGAGGACAAGTCTAAGTTCAATGATGATAGCCAAGGTAAGTTATGGAGGAAATTTGAGCTTGTTAAATAAACCCAAAGAATGAAGATGAGTCATTAGCAGAATTGTTCCTATTCTTTGTTTGCCGGCATTTCGTAAATGAGGTTTTTGTCAGATTCAAAGCTTTTTTTATATTTTTCCATTGGATAGAGCGTACGGCTTGTCAAATATAATCCAACTATTATTATATGATCGTTGATAACATTTAAAATGGGAATTTTTTTAGCATAAAATTTGATATTATTTATGTAAAGGCATATCTAAATATTGTAAATAACAATAAGTATAAATTTTAATGAAGCATAAAATAATAAAAAAGCATTTTATCATTTTTAATTATAGCTAAAAATTTCCAGTTTGAATAATCTATAAAAATTTTATACTTGCAGAATCATATTTCAATTAGAACGTAAAATCACATGATAGCGTTATATGATACCCGATAGAATGGTTTGTTTGTCTTTTATGTTACATATGTGTGCATTCTAGTAAATTTATTGTATTATTTGCATATAATTTAAGATTATGAAGAGAAAATATGAAATAATAATGTTAATAATTTTAAATTATTGGAACATTTCTAGTATTATATCTTTAAGGATGATGATTCAATTATTTACGTGATTACGTGATATAAACTATTTTTATTAGTTTTAATTGCTCGCAATAATTTTTCGTATATTTTAAATCTTTTTTTGCCAAACGTTATGAATATCACTAATGAGTTTTAACTGGTTAAAGAGAAGAATTTTTGGATCACGAACTTTATTATAAAGTTTTGTTAATGATAAACGTGTAAATATTAAATATTTTCTTTTTTGAACGGCGCAAAGATAAATAATTATTATTTTGGTTGTATAACACAATCCGTCAACGTTAACCATTTTATTATTATTCTGAAAGAACGAAAAATATTCGGCGGATGTATAATTTTCTGGAGTCCTTAACGTACAGTGAGGTGTACAATATTAACGTACAAACTGACCTGAGTTTAGGAGTTATGCGTTTGTACGTGATAGCGTTAAAGTTGCCTCCGGCTAGTTCGTACATTAATATCATACACTCCCTCTGTACCCCTAATTTTCTATATTAAAATTCACTATTAATCTTACTAATATAGTCAATTAATTGCAGTAAGACTCAGGTCATATTAGTGCAGATTTAGACAATAATTCATTATATGGTTAAAAAAAAGAAATATAAAATAACTCAAAATGGCAACCGTCAATACTTATTTCAGTACAATGTTTCACATGATCACAAAATTGCAAATCAGGGGGTGTGTGTTTTAAGGTTCACAATTTTTCGAACTATTGACTTAATAAATTTACCTTAATAGTCAATGCACAAAAATAAAGTTCTCTTTTTCTTTTTGTTTATTGTCTAAACAACAAATGAATTTCGCCACGTTAGTCTTTGTAATTGTGTCACAGATCAGTTCACCACGTTTGGACGTTTGGTACGCCCAGATAGAAGATAGGCTGCTTCAAAAAAAAAATATTTTTTCTTATTATGTGATCGATGTAATACGTAATACAAACGTCTCAGGGCGTAATCTTATCGCTAAAGTCCGTTAATTCATTGCAAAATATATTTTTGGTTTTATATTATTTTTATTTATCATTTATCTCATGATCTAAATACTTTTATTCGTGAAAGAAAACCACTTTTAACTTCTCTAAATAGAAAGATATTGAATGTAACGCGAGTTTATAATAGCCAAAATTTGCTCAATGAAAGGATTTAAAGTAGAATATAAAATGTGAATGAAAAATTGTAACTAAATTTTAAATTATTGTATGTGTTGAAATCATACAATTAGTAACTCATAATGGATTTTTAAATAACCCAACAAAGATTGTATTACGATTGTATTACTCCTTTTATACCAGAGAATCTTCTGTTACTTATGTCTGTAATAGTAAAATCGAAAGAGTATAGATATAAAAATAGTTTCATTACTAAGAAAAGTATGTATTTTTTTTTTTAATATACATATATATATTAAAATAAAAAGTATATACTAATAATATTAACTTTAAATAAAAAAATATTATTCTGAATTTAACTTTATAATAAAATATGTACAAAATTGTATTATCATTCTTATTTTTTGCGGCATCTTTGAAGCGCTTTTGATGGACGTTTTGGTTATAAGTGGTATTGTTTACCGCCATAATGAAAAATAAAGTGCGATACAAAAACAAGCCGATTTCAGGATTAAAAAAATGATACTTCTTAAAAGGTCAAATAATTCCACGAAAAGATCATTAAAGCAGATTTCATAATATTGTCAACTAGATAAAATTCGGTAAAGTTCGAAATAAATAAAAAACAATAATGCCGTACTCGGTAAGTGCTCCGAATATAACGATATAATTTTATCTTATTCCGAGTTTACCGAATGTGCCAAGTTGTCTCCCGGAATCTTGCATTAATAAAAAACTGAAAAGAAACCTTATTCCCATAATCACATGCTCCGTCTTTAATGATATTTTTTGGAATTACTAATCGTAATATCATGTCGATCACGTTACCACACTCGGTCTTTGAATTAGCCTTGCAGCTAATATGAATATAAATCGTTATTGCTCTTTAAAAAATATATAAATAGACAGAAAAATTATATTATACGGATAAACAACGATCGAATACTTGATGAAAATATTTTTCTTCGTCATTTCTAATACCGACTGACCTACTACATATCAGTTTTTTCCATTTCGAATTAATAAATAACTTTTCAGAAACAAATGTCTAACAACGCTTCATTCAATAATACTCCTTATCAACAGCCCATGCCTTATAACGCTTCTCATAATCATGCTCTTTATCAGCAACAAATGTTAAATGGCTCTTCAGCATACAATAACGTTTTTTATCAACAACAAATGTCTAACGACACTTCATTCAATAGCGATAATTATTCCTATCAGTCTTCATCTAATAATGTTGCTATTTCTCCTAATCATAATTGTCAGCAATATGACGCTTCAAACTATATGTATCCTCATGATAACCATCAACAATCCATGTTCAATAATGCATCGTTTCCACCGCAATATATTATTCAAAATCCACCTCAACCTAATATCTTTCCTCAAGCAAATCCATTAAGCATCACTTTTAATTCGACATATGTTATTATTATGCCAGTAACTAATTCAGATTCTCAAAATCAATTTCAGCAAGTTCATACTTATTTGAACAATTCTTCTTCAACAATTAACTCGCAAACTCGAACTTGATTTTAATAGGTCAAATTAATCATTAAGTAACTTTATCTTTCGTTCAAAATAAGTTGTATAGTATATATTCTTATTTCTTTTATTTTATTTTATTCGATATATATTTGTCTATTTATTTATTTTCTTCATATATTTTTTATAATCTTCAATCAATAATATGTCGTTCTTAATTTTTATCGTTTGAAAATTTTAACGAATCAGTGTAATTAAATTTCGAATTATAAATTTATTAACTAGTTTGTGCCTGAAAATTTTTGTAAAAATTGTAATACGTACTATTGGTCGGGTCGGATCTATGGAGTGTAATTTCAGAATTTTAATTTTTTTTTATATATATACATGTATAATTGACCAATAAAAATTCTCAAATTAGTAGCATGTGATAAATAAATTTATTAGCAGCATATCACTATTACATTTATTAGATAATTTATTGATTTATTAAAATGAGTTAAATATCTGTATATATTAAAGATGCAAATTTTATTTAGAATGGAAGGGAAATCGTTTACCAGCATGTATAATCAAATTTATTATGCTCAGTTACTCACACAATCAAATAAAATATTATCTTTTATTTATTTAAATATTATTATCAAAACTAACTAATTCTTTATTTAAAAAAATTATTAATAATATAGGGAGTCTTCGCTTAAGATGAGTAATGTGACGTTCCAACAATCTTTGTCATACACTAAAATCAATGCAAAATCAGATCTACTATTAAAATTCTTTATAAAGGTCGTCCATTATCAAATTATATGGTAAAATTAAAATTGGTAACCATCAATCCATCATTTATTTTTATATTTATGAATTAAACTAATTCAAGCGACTATTATTATTTAATAATAAATAGAATTCGTTAAGCTTTTTAATCAAATTAATGTAAACGAACTCCTATTCAAAATTATACGAACATTTTTTAAAATAAAAAATTTTATACAAAATAGTACAATAAAAATAAAAATTATTGAATAAATATATTAAATTAATTCGTGATCCATTGAGAAAAAATTCATATATATGATTTCAAATTTATGTCGATCATAATATTTATCCCAAAGTTTGCTTTACAATAATTTTTTCACATGATTTTTCACTTTATTTGATGTCACGGTCGTCACACCAGGCAGATCGTTTGCAGTTGACTCGTGGATCACGAATTAATTGTCTTTTATTAGTTTTATATAATAAAATTTATATATTAATAATTAATACTATATCCATTGGCAGCAATAACTGCTTCAATTCTTCAAGGCATACTGTCAATTAATTTTTTATAATAATCCGGAGAAATGTCATGCCACACATCTTTAACATACCCCTCAAGCTCTTGATACGGACAGCGCTTTGTGCGAATCATTGAAACATCACAATTTGGCATCTTCACGTGCAGCCATGGCAGCTTTTGAACGATGTGATGGAGCATTATCTTCTTGAAAAATTTTATTACCACAAGAAAAATGCTCATCTAAAGTAGGTACAATATAATCATAATTTCATCATGAGTTTGACCTGTAACTAAACCATTTAATGGAACAATTGGTCCAAGTTTACGCCAAGAGTCCCCAAAACATTCTGCTAGGGCTATGTTTTTGGTAACTGCAAATGCAATTAGGAACCATATCATAGTATATATACAAATCAAGTGTCAATTCCTCTCCTGGTTCGTGTAATACATTTCTCCGATGACCTTGTTGAAATTAAGTAAAAGTACTTTCATCTGAAAAAAGTACTCTTCTCCATTTTCTTGTTGTCCAATTTCTGTGTGCAAGCGCCCATTCAAGACTTGCCTGACGATGTGCTACAGTCATTGCAGGTTTCCGACGGGGAATTCAAGCACTAAGACTAAACCTTGTAAGCGTTACGGCGTATAGTAATTGCAGAAATAGGTTGTTTTTTATCATGAACTGACCAAACAGTTGCAAGTTTTTTGCACAAAGACGAATTTCAACATTTTTCTGAACAACCCTATAAAAAATTTTATCCGTTATTTCTGTAAAAACTCCATAAAAATGAGCCTTTCACGGATTCATTCACTGAAAATGTAAATAATTCGATAAATTCCGTGATATAAAATTATTAATTCCGGAAATATGAGCCTTTTACGGAAAAAAGATGGAATAAAAAAAACGGATTGACTTTTTTTACAGGGCAAAAGCTTTAAGTTCTTGTCGTGCTGGTGAGTTAAGGAGTGGAGAACAACCTGGTTGTTTTATTGGCGTCAGTTTTGTTACACCCCAATTGTTCTAAAATTGATAACCGTAAATAATCGCATATTGAGTTTTTGGGGGTGAATGACTGGAATGTTTACTAAAAAAAAACAATGGGGCGATTTTTATTATTAAATTACGTAATTGTTTATAGTTACGTCATCACATGATCATCATAATTGCAAAGCAAAATTGTCCGTATAATTCTGGTCGCCCTATAGATTGTGTAGATTGCACTCATGACTCATTGCAGGTTATGATACTTGCTTCTTGCTATTTTAGGAATTGCCGCTCGTGATATAATCGGATAAAAAGCATAACAAGTTTCCGTTGAACTCTTCCATATTCAAGTCATACATCACTTAGTGATGCTACATCCGAAAATAAAGAACATGACGGTTGCATATTTAAATGATTAGCTTGGTGATGGTAGTACAGTAGAGTGTCGTGGTCATTTTTAGTATTTGATTGAAACAATATTATAAAATTTAAGTGAATATGCTAATTTTAAATGGAAGTATTTACCGTATTTTGCGGACCACAGTCTAAATACGGTACATTAAAAGCCTACGGTTTTATTTTTGGACGGTAAATCGGTAAGAATGACTTGCTAAATAATTATGTGAAACTATTTTTATTGATTATTCATAATTCCATATTATAAACAGATGATGAAAAGAATTGAGGTATTTCTTTGGTATTAGCACTTCAATTATTTTTACTAGCGTCATTGTAGGTTGCATTATATCTTATAAATTCATTTAGGATATCTCGACCGATAACTCTTTAGTTGGGCACGGTGGGATTTGGAGAACTAAATGTTTGGTTTCCGCTGGTATATATAATGATTTCCGATATCTTTCATAATTTCTAGCATGCTATTCAGTAGAATTTATAGGAACTTAATTTATAGGAACTCGAGTTATTATATATAATTCATATCATGTATAATTTGATGATTGATTGTGGAAGAGAAAGATAAGTTACCTTTCAAGCATGTTTAATTAATTAATTAATTAATTTACTTTTTTTTGTAAAGATTACATTCTTTTTTGCTTTGGTCAAAAGCACAATAAAATGCATCAATTACCATGTAAGTTTCTTATGTATCAGATAATTTGGATCGTACATCATCTCCTAATGATGCTATATCAAATATGTAGAACATGACAGCAAGGTCATACATTGAATCATTTATTTATATAGTTAGTAACGTTCCTCGAAGTGATCAAATCTTGGTGGAAGCGCATATTTTAATGGCATTAATTGAAACAGTATTTATTTATGTTGATTCATTATAATTATAATCAGTTAACGTAATTGAATATACTGATTTCAAAGAATTTATACTCTAGAGCTCACGGTTTTATTTGGAAGATGAAATGTTTTTTCAAATATTAAATAATAATTTAAAGCTATTCTTATTGATTAATTTCCTTAATGATAATAATAATCAATCTTGTATTGATAGGGCGAGACTTTTGAAATTGGAAGAACATTTGGTAAGTTTCGTTGATATGTACTGTATATTCCCGTTATATTATAAATTTACAAGTCACTGCATATAATTAATGTTGTCTTGATAGTGCTAATTGTATGACTAATTGTGGATATGCATATTTTACGTTGAGTGCTTTCTAGATTACCATAGTCCACATCCACGGTACATAATATACGGTACATCCCTTGCCATCGGTATTTCCTAACGATTTACGTGATGGATTTGAAAATCTTTTTAGAAATTGGAAATTGTGTTAGTACGAATTAATAATATTCATTATTATAACAAAACTACTTACATTTATTAGCGGTACTAAAGAAATTTTTATGATTTTATGTAATTATTTCAATATAATGGGTTTTTGAGTTAACACCTTAAAATTATGGATTTTTTCTGTACAATATTTCCTATAGTTGAAGAATCCTCCAATATTTAAATAGCGTTTTGTCAATTAATTATTTATAATAAAGATTATTATACAGTATACTCTAAGTATTATAATATATTTTTCTATTCTTTCTCATTATCGATGTTTAATTATCAATCTTATTATTTAAGTCTCTTAATACAAAGTCTGAAAAAATTATAATATTCACGTGCTGTGATTCATCTGTTGATGAACTTATTTATAGCAGGTTAAAACTAAAAAATAAAAAAAACATTTCGTAATGATAATATATAGGCAAAAAATTTTCATTAATGCCAGATCGAAGATTTTTTTTTCCAAGAATGGTGGCTGTCACGTATATTTTATTTATTTATATTGTGTAACTTATGTTTTAAAGTACTTTGTTAAAATATAATAATTGCCGCGTGAGCGGCAAAAATTTTTTTACATGGAATTCTTGTAGATTTCCATGGAATTTTGTAAAATCCATAAAAATTACATGAAAACTAGTCCCGAAATTTTACGTTGTTATTATTGCTGCTTATTATCCAACTTTAACTCATAATATTCATAATATGTAATATTAATTAAAATTCTTATTAAATTCTAATAAAATAACCCGATAGAAATGTTTCAGTACATGTTGCTCTATCATTTTATCGGTTTAGTTTTTTCTTTTTACTATTCAATTTACAATTTATAAAAATTTGAAGTCACATAATATTTGTGTGGTTTATAGATCCACCAAAATCCGAAGTATGGATCCATGTAGGATATGGGGATGTATGGGAATTCCACATATATATTTCTGAACTAATCCATATGTAATTACATGAACCGATCTACCTAAAAATTTTCATCATGAGCATTAATTACTTAATTCTTGGTTTAAATTTTTTTTTATGTTCTTTAAAGAAATATAAATTTTCTTGAATATTAAAATTTAATTTAATACCAAGATTAATTTTATTAAGTAATTATTTTATCGCCATGTTGTTGATAATAAAATAGTACATGACAAATTATATAATAATTTTTCTGAATTTAAAGAAAAATTATTAGATGAAAAAATTTGAAGTGCATATCGATCGATGCTAAAAATTTTCGTGTTTATTGGTATTCATATTTCAAAAATTCAAACTAAATTTATGACTGACAAAGATTTACCAGTTAATAGGTTTTTTTTTAAAAAAAGATTTTTTTACGAATATGATTGCGTAAAATTAGTAGTACACAGTGTATATGAAATTCATCAGATATTTTGGTGGATCTGGTATATCTTTATCTTCCCCAATTAAACAAGATTAAGAAAAGATTCAAGAATTAAAAATTTTCATGAACGTAATTGTAATATACAACATGTCGAAAATAAACTAACTTTTAGGTGGATCAAATAAAATATCATTACGACAAGTTAACAAACAATAAAGGACAATTTATATTTTATAACGATTTAACTATGCTGTCATATATTGCAGACATCATTACATTTGTTATACTTAAATATTAATATTATATTAATTTAATAAATAATTACTTATTTTAGATGAATTTCTTTATTTATTTATTATTATTATCAGTTATTATTATTTTGTTGCGATTTCGTAATATTTAATGATAAAATAGATAATATTTGGGTCGAGATGATTTATTAAAAACCTCTAATTTTGAACGGGATCCACTTACAATATCTTTTTATTACTGTCGAAACGAAATTTAAATTATTATTATGTATAAGTGGAATTTGTTTTTTACCTGCATTACTACTATCTAGAGAAATAATTAACTATCAAACATGTATAATGCTCATCACATTAAGTTTCATGGTCATCAATTGGTCATCATTTCATTTTCGCAATTTCGGTAATAATCTAATCGGCATAAAAGCTAATTGACATTTAATAGGAAGAATACTTACTAAGGAAGTGCATATTTTGGAATTCCCTTTTATATATATCATATATATGTCTTCTTAAAATTATTTAACACTTTTTTTCGATTTATAAACTTATATAAACACATATAAACACTTTTTCTATTTACGGCGATATAAACTTATAAAATTCGAATTTATTTATAAGTGAGGAATCAAAAAAAAAAAAAAAAAACAACGAACTTTGTACTATTTTGTCATAAATCGAACGAGTGATGAAAAAAAAAAACGATTTTAGTTACTTATTTTTCGATAATATATTCAAATGAAACGTAACGTTTAGGCCGAACATTCGTTATAATTGGATAAAAAATTTACGATATTTAAAAATCTTTAAATATACAAAAAAATGAATAAATAAATAAACTTAAATGTGATGAACAGGTAAAATTAAGAATCATAGTATGTACATCATGCAAATAATTAGAATCATACTTACTAAAATTAATAACGAAAGAAGAAATCATTTTTATTATTAATTAAAAGGTGATCCTTGTAATATTTGAATTACGAATGTAATCGCAATTTGACTTAAAATTGTGTTTGTGTTATTATTAGTAGAAGTTCGTCTTCTATTTGTCCTATGAATGCGCTGATTTCTTCTATTAATTATTTGACGACGATTATACCGATTTTGATTATTAAAAGGAACGTTGGGGTTATCCATTTTGTTAAAAGAATTTAAAGAACGAAATTGGATGTGGTAGAGAAATTAAACTGGGCTGATATTTACAGAGAAATTGAGTAAATAAATGCCTACTAAAAATCTTCTGAAAAACACGCTAATAAATGAAGCTTTTATTATTAAAAAAAGCTCAGACATGTGATCAACTTAAAAATTTTTTTATGGGGAATTTTTTAGAAGTATTACATATTATCATAAAAATAGTGCGTTGAAAATAGTAATAAAAAATCATGAGAATGAACATAATAAATAAGGCGATATTTCACCGAATTAGTGAAATGGATTACTGAAATCGATAGTATATGAATCCGTTCTAATAAACAACAAAGATCTTTTATTAGATATACATATTAAGTAATTGTTTTGATCATTTAAAATACGATTTTTGAATGACTTCTTTTTTGGTCTGATTAAGAATTTAAAAAAAATCCATCATGTTCATCTTTGTTTATACGCGTTCATTTTCAAACTTTCATTACGCGTAACTACATCAGGAATTTTATCAACTATCTCATTGTTTCAATAGCGCATTAATATGCTAACTGCTGTATTTCAAATTACTGCAACCAATCACTAATTGTTATTGTCATACGGTGTGGGAAATTATGAATGTAATACGATAGAATCATAAAGAACATGGGAAAATAAGTATTGATAAAAAAATTTTTAGCCGTCATAGAGATAAACTTAATAAGGATTTTAAGGAATACAATCCATGATCATATATATATATATTCGGATGGTTAATACATAGTTTTAGATGTACGGTACTATTGTTCAAGGCCGATCGGTGTCTACAGGTTGAATAAAAGCACATATAATACATGGAAAGTATATTTATTGTTTGTATCTCTCTTGAAAAATATTATGCATTAGGGATCAATAACGAAAGATTGTAATAATTTTTATTTTTTTTCGTAACATTGACAATAACGATAAATATAAAAAAAAATATTATAAATAAAAAAAATTTTTTTTTTCTTTTTTTGATGCGATTACAGGTTTTAATACTTGTTACTGTATGTCATACAATGATAAGGAGGTCGTTATATCGCGTCATCTTGATAAAACAAAAATGCAACGAATTTTTCCCCCAAAATCTTTTTCACCCGGAATCTTTTTTTAATCATAATTTTTAGATTGATAATTTTCATAATTTTTCCTATTTTTCGTTAATTTGCATTATCTGTTATGTCATTTATGCATGTACGATATAATAAGGGAACTTAATTCATGTAGTTGTAATTTATTTATTTTGTTGGAATTCAAAACTGTTTACCCTTATACTTCGTCATTACATATTATCTTATGGAATAATTATTACGGTAAAAATGAGTAAAATATGAATTAATTGATCGGTTGATCAATTAAAATACGTTATTTGGCGTTATTTTATACTATAAATATACGGCACATGATAAATATTCACTTACTGTTACGTTACGTTATAATATTATTATTTTGATTATTAAGTCATTTGACTGATTTATTTCTTATTGAAATACCATTTTTGTATTGCCGATATTTTATATTAAAATTAAGCTATAAAAAGAAATTCATTTGGATATATCCAAAACTAGGAGGAGTTTTTTTTTTCATTACTATTGTTGCGCACGGGCCTATTTGAAATAAAATGATTTGTTACCCATTTTTATAAAACTTATCATGATAACTTTTAGTATTTTCCCTTTATATAACATTTGTTAGACAAAATTTTCTGGAAGTAAGAAATAAAATCTCCGGCCTTAGGGGAACGAATACATTTTATTTATGTAACAAATAAACAAACAGAAATATTTTATTTGATATCATACTCATCCAACCAACATTTTTTTTACTTAAAATATATCTTTCCGATTGGATATGCAATTATAAATCTGGTGACTTTTTTTTTTCTTGTAATTTTTTTGTAATTTTCTTTTCCAATAGAAAATCCAGTACGTCTAACTGAATTTATTATAAATGGTGGGAATGTTACGCAAATAAATTTAATTATGCATGTTACAGTCTTGCAAATCCACAATCAAGTTTATCAGTTATGATTTATGCAAACAATTAATAATTAGTGATCCGATCTTCCAATATATGAACTACGGTAATATTCTCAAAAGTTTTGTACTCTACAAATGCATTTTATTGGTAAAATAAGAACAAAATAAAAAATAAAAAAAAATAAAAAAAAATAAAAAAATAAAAAAATAAAAAATAAACTCTTTTTGTTTTTTACAAGAAATATTTCATGAAAGGGTAAATATAAAATTTTGATATGTCTTTAAGGAAAAAAATCGTCCTTGATATATATTTTTTCTCAGCATAAAGAAAGTTAGAGAAATATTTCAAGAAAGGGGCAAGTAAATAAAATAAAAAAAATTAAATTTTGGTAATAGATATGTCGTTAATATATACTATGTTTTCTCAGTATAAAGATATACCATTTTATTAAAGGTTAAAATAAATTAACGTACATACAAATAATATAATCTTCTTTTTGTTTATTTTGTTTTCCTTTTAACGATGAACTTTTAAAAAATTATTTTGGTAATTGATATTATTTGTTTATAATTTAGTTATATTTACTTTAAAAACGTATACATTTCTTTTATCACAGAATCTACTGATCATAATCTGTTTGTTGATTGCATAATCGACATTGTCAATTAATACTACCGTTTTTTTTTTCATTGTAATTTATCGTAACAACCATAAACTTTTAATTAATAATTAAATTTCTCATTGAGACTGCGCACGGCCCAAAAAGTATAATAGTATATTTAAATTATTTTATTGGATATATCTTAAGTTGTACGATAACCTAATGTAACACACTTTAATTTTGTGTAACATACTGTATATCTTAAAATTTTTTCGTTTAAAATATAAATTATATTCAATAAATAGAGTAATAAATACATTGGAGTTCTGTATATTGAAGTTTTATATATTTCATCTATAAAACAAATGAAGTTCAGTTAATTAACCAACTATATTGTTTAATCTACAAAAAAAAACAACTTTTTTTTTTATTTAACCATTTAATTTCAGAAATTTATCTTCTTGACTAATCTAAATATAATTTTTTGATTTAAAAGATTTAGCTTAGTTGCAAAGTTCCATGAACAAAATTTTGAACTTTCAAAATTTATTTTTTAAAAATCAAATAAATAAAAAATCGCATATTATTATACTATAAAATTTTATTCCTATCTTCGCTTCCTGCACAATAAGTTGTTGATTACTTGCAATATACGTGCTAAAAATTTTTTTTTTTAAAAAAAAAATAACAAATTATTAACAATACCAAAGAAAAAAAGATTAAATTACTAAACATTATATAAATTGTTTACGAATTTTATTAGTATCCCAATTTTATTTAATGGGGATGTACATTAAAATTGTAAGATATAATATATCCTCTTATTTCTGATAAAAATCATTTCTTAATTCTGACCAAGATTACATTATACTCGGAATTATGATAATTTCGGCCAATTCCTAAAAATGGTAATAAATTCTCTTCCTGATTACCCATAAAAGGAAGGATCAACGTGATAATTTTGATTCGTGTAAAAATCATGGTGAAATTGTCAATCTAGGCTTCGATTTGCTTTAAATATTTAAATTTTATCTATCCCTTTGCATGAATCCTTTATTCAAGTCCCTTATCAATGAATAAGAGAATAACAAAAATTTTTAATTTCTGATACGAAAAACTTTAGTCTATAGGTACCGTCCCGTCAGAATTTCCGAATTGAAAAATTACGGCCAGGCTTCCAGTTTGGAAAGGGCGGAGTGAGGGAAGATAAAAAAAAATTAAAAAAAAATTAAAAAGCATGTTTGTAAATTTAATTCCTGTTCGTTTTCTTGATAAATTAGACTATTTATGAATTTCCTTTTATTAATTGATCTTAGCATTATGAAATATGAATTTTATCATTTAAATATCTAACAAATCAACAAGATCAGCATTATAAATTTACGGATTACAAATTATCTACGGCATAATCAAAAAAAAAATATTTACTTTCTTTGTATAATTTTTGTATATTTGGTATTAAATAATTACGGAATTATATGGCGATTTAATATATTACGGTATAAGCTTCATCTGCCGTAATTAATTCTGACGGCGGCAAGCATACTTTGGTCATAATATCTGGCAACAGGTTAAACACTCCTTTTACAGATTTATTTAGAACAATATATTTTAATTTAGAGATCTCATAATTGCATTTCTGCTATCAAATATACTAATTAATTTTAAGAATATCATGTACTCGATCATAAAATGATACTAGAACTCCAAATTTAAATTCTCTCAATTAAAGAAAAACTATACATATCACCGTAAGATTTATCTAAGGTAAATAAATAATTCAATACTAAATAAAGAATAAATGACAAAATTACTAATCTTCAATTCTACAATCAAACCCCTGAGACTCTTCTTGAACTAAAATTTCAGTAAGGTTACGACTTATATAATATGCTTGTGGATGCATGAGCTTGTATAATAGAATTATTCGCTTGTTTTGTACTAAAGTGTTGTTTGCTTTTACAAATTATAACATCATTTTTTAATTGACTATCAATGTTAGGTACTTCGTAGAAATAATTTCCATCCTTGTTCATTTCATAATATTCAACAATACATCTAATCCATTTAGATATAATATTTTCAAGCATTATTATGGTTAGTCTATTGGAAGGACTTGAATCCCAACATTTTTTCATTAAATCTATATAACATTTTGGAGTATTTTTACAATTTCAGGATGTTTCCCTCTACAAGTACTAAAAATCATGTGCTTCATGATTAAATGGAGGAATACCTGATGTGAATTCCCATATTGTCATTAAAAAACTGTAAATATCACTTGCTGGAGAATAAGGTTTTTTTTCTTAATATTCAGGCGCCTTATAAGACAAAACTCCATAAATTTCATTAACTTTATTATTGAATCATGTAAATCACTTATAGGTTTACAATCTAAATTTTTCATTATTTCATATTGAAAAAAGCACAAAATTTTTGATAGATTCACTAATAACTAAGAAGTCCAGTTAGATAACCGGCTTTATTACCTTGTTAAAAGGGTTTTCTTTGTAAAATTATGACTAAAAATGTTATATTCACGATGCAAAAAAAGCTAAAAAAAACAGTTTTTTCATGTTTATACGAAACTTACTTGAAAATCTGCCTTTACAGCAGCTTTAGAAAATCTTTCTCCTCATGTAAAATTACATGTATTTCGTTGTTAGATTATATATTGGTCCATACTTTTAAAAGGATCTCAAAAAAGTAGCTTTCTAACGTAAACTTCATGTATATGTTGTAATGCCTTGTGGGTTGGCCAGCATTACTAGCCAGCCGTCATCTTACGCATGTCAGCTGACGCAAATCGTGCATCTGATGCACAACATATATATACAAACTACAAAGAGAAAAAAATAATTGCAAAAATGGAAAATTACATGACAATCTATGAAATTAATTAATTTGTATTGGGAGTAGCATATTAAAAATTAATGTTTAATTATTAAAATGAAGTATTAAATGAAAATGATCTGCATTTTACGTGCGGTGATTTTAGTAAATAATATGACAAAATATTATGTACATATAGTAAAAAAAATGCAATTATATGTATCATTTGACAATATTTACAATTATCTTTGCACTTTAAATAACTTATCAAATAACTAAGTTTATATATCATGTATTAAGAAAATTTTATCTGATATATGATTTTTACTAAGGTTTGATGATTGACACATTCCGAATTCCGGATGTTTGTCATATGGTTGTGATTAACATTTTTACATTTTGCATAAATATGATTAACATAATTATTTATACCAATAAAGACGTTTAACAATAATACAGTAATAAAAAAAAGAGAGAGAAAAAAGATATTTACTTTTTCTTTTCTAATAAGAGAAAATTTTAATATAGTAATGGGTCAATGCATTGATAAAGGTAAAGCATAATAGCATAAATATATAAAATATTAATATAAATTAGAATAATTCAAAATTTTTATAACTAACTTGCAATACAATAAAACTAGTCTCGTGTAATATCAAGGAACCTGAAGGTAAATATAATATATGAAACAAAGATGAAATATTAAGATTTTTATTTATTAAAAAAATTTAATTGTAAATAATCAAATATAATTAAACCAAATTTGCAATATAACAGAAACAGTTTCCAGTAATATTGAAGGATCTGAAGAAAGTGGCACTAGAGAATTTGAGGGGAGTGGCATTGAAGAATTTGAAAGAAGTAGCATTGAGAAATTTGAAGAAAGTGGTACCAAGGAATCTAAAGGTATATCAAACAAGCTGAAATATTAAATTTTTATTTATAAACAATTTAAATACTATCTATGATAATACCTTATATAATATGTAAACATAATTCAGACTAACTGTTATATTATATAAAAATTATATTAAATATTTAGCTTGTAAGTTAATATAATTGAATAATGAATCACTCATTCTTTTTATTGTATTCCATATAACAAATAATTTATTTAATGATTATTAATACTATAGTTGGTAAGTCATCAGTTACTTCTTTAACTTAACTCTTTGCTTTATTTATTTTACATAACATTCAAATAATTAAATTCTTTATTTAAATAACTATTTAATAATTAATTATATTACAGATGGTAAGTTACAATATATATTATATTTATATATTTTATATATTTCAACTAATTATATTCTTAATTTAAATAACTAGATTGTAAGTTATATATATAACATACAGTATATGCTTTTATATTATATTTATATCTAACTAATTAATAATTAATAATACTATAGGGTGTAAGTTACATGGTATTTATATTTCTATTATTTATATAATTTAAAGTTTAAACTAACTAATTTCTTTATTTAAAAATTATTAAATATACATATATATAGGGAGTAAGTTATTTATTTAATTCTATTATTATTATTTATATAATATTTACATATAATTTAAACTATCTAATTTCTTTATTTAAAAAATTATTAAATAATATAGGGTGTAAGTTATTTATTTAATTCTATTATTACTTATTGTTATAATATTTACATATAATTTAAACTATCTAATTTCTAATTATTAAATAATATAGGGTGTAAGTTATTTATTTAATTCTATTACTTATTGTTATAATATTTACATATAATTTAAACTACTATCTAATTTCTTTATTTAAAAAATTATTTTGTAATTTATTTAGTTGGTAAGTCATAAGTTATTTATTTAATTCTATTATTACTTATTTACGTAATATATTTAAACTAATTAATTTCCTTATTTACAAAAGAATTAAATGATATAAAGAGTAAGTTATTTATTTAATTCTATTATTACTTATTTATATAATATTTACATATAATAATTTAAACTAATTTCTTTATTTAATAGATCGTAAGTTATAGGTTATTTATTATTACTTATTTATACAATATTTAGTATTTACATATAATTTAAACTAATTGATTTCTTTATTTAAATAATATAGAGAGTAAGTTAAATTATTCAATTCTATTGTTACTTATTTATATAATATTTACATATAATTAAATTAACTAATTTCTTTATTTAATAGATCGTAAGTTATAAGTTATATATTATTACTTAATATTTAGTATTTACATATAATTTAAACTAACTAATTTCTTTATTTAATAGATCGTAAGTTATAAGTTATTTATTTAATTCTATTATAACTTATTCATATAATATTTACATATAAATTAAACTAACTAATTTCTTTATTTACAAATTTATTCTGTAGTAAGTAAGTCATAAGTTACTTATTAAACTTATTTAGTTCTATTATTACTTATTTATATATAACATTGTGGCGGATTTATGAAATTTGGCAAAAACCTGTTGCACCCTTGGGAATTCAGAAACATGTGATACTAATTATGCTTTTTTCCTAAAAAATGTCAAGTAATGATGCGCCTTTAACACTGGAAAAATTGGCTAGGTTAGAGCTCATTTTTGACTGTTCATTAATAAACTTGGGACTTAAATAGAAATTTAGTGACTAAAATACAGTCAAACATTTATTTAATTTGACATGATGGACAAATTTTGGGGTATTTCATAAATCCGCCATGATGATATTTACATATAATTTAAACTAGCTAATTTCTTTATTTAAAAAATCATTAAATATTATAGGGAGTAAGTTATTTATTTGATTCTATTATTACTTATTTATACATATAATTCAAACTAATAACTACTAATTTCTTTATTTAAAAAATTATTAAATAATATAGAGAGTAAGTTATTTATTAAATCTATTATTACTTATTTATATAATATTTACATATAATTTAAACTAACTAATTTTTTTATTTATAAAATTAATTTGTAATTTATTTTAGTTAGTAAGTTATAAGTTATTTATTTAATCTATTATTATTTATTTATATATAATTTATACTAACTAACTTTTTTATTTAATAGAATGTGAGCTATTTAATTTTATTATTACTTATTTATATAATATTTAAATATAATTTAAATTAACTAATTTCTTTATTTATTAATAGATTGTGAGTTATAAGTTATTTATTTAATACTATTATTACTAATTTCTTAATTTAGTAGGTCGTAAGATACAGTATAAGCTATTTATTTAATTCTATTATTACTTATTTATATAATATTTACAATATTTACATATAATTCAAACTAACTAATTTCTTTACTTAAAAAATTATTTTGTAATTTATTTTAGTTGGTAATTAATAAGTCTTTTTGTTCATTCCATTATTTCTCATTTACATACATTGCAGAAACTTTTAAATCGAAACCATATCGTGACCATGTCAAAATTTTATCGTAGGAATTATAACCAAGACTTGGTCACGACATGGTTTTACACTGCCACGATAAGTTTAACATAATCGTATGTATAAAGTTACTGCATATTAAGGAAATCGACACCTGATTTAATCGAGTCATACAAAAATAGTATTGAAATCGTAAAATACAAATTAAAGTTATAATT
>QZLH01000076.1:142603-154442 GCA_003833135.1 Oehlia diaphana | reverse complement strand
TTAATTATATAGATATAGATTAAGATTACTAATATTGATTAAATAAAAAAATTGTCAAGTAATATTTAATGCATCGAAAAATTATCTTGAATTGATTTTTTCAACTAAATTTTGATGACAATTACCATCTATTCACCACCTATTCACCATCTATTTACCACCTATTTAATAGCATTTTACAACTTCGTAAGGATATATTATCAACAATTTCACAAGATCGTTTGATACCATGTCATCACATGTTTGTTAATAGATCATTGTGATTTGATGGCGATTTCTTAACTGCATGGTAACAAATCACGGGTTTCTGCAAAGTATATTTACGTATTATTTAAACTAAATAATTTCTTAATATAGAGAGTAAGTTATTATTTAATTCTATTATTATTAATTTAAACTTACTAATTTCTTTATTTAAATAATTACTTTGTTTTATTTTAGCTTGTAAGTAAAGTTATTTACTTAATTCTATTATTACTTATTTATGTAATATTTGCATATAATTTAAATTAACTAAATTCTTTATTTAAAAAATCATTAAAAATATAGCGAGTAAGTTATTTAATTCTATTATAACTTATTTAAATTTATATAATATTTAAACTGACTAATTTCTTTATTTAAAACATTATTAAATAATATAGGAGGTAAATTATTTATTTAATTCTATTATTACTAATTTATACAATATTTATAATTTAAACTAACTAATTAAAAAATTATTTTGTAATTAATTTTAGTTTGTAAGTCATAAGTTATTTATTTAATTCTATTATTACTTATTTATATAATATTTATATATAATTTAAACTAACGTACAAAAGTATCAAATAATGCAGTATGTAAGTTATTTATTTAATTCCATTATTACTTATTTATATAATATTTACATATAATTTAAATTAACAAATTTCTTTATTTAATAGATAGTAAGTTATAATTATTTATTTAATTTTATTATTACTTATTTATGTAATATTTACATATAATTTAAACTAACTAATTTCTTTATTTACAAAAGAATTAAAAAATTATAAGAGTAAGTTATTTACTTAATTCTATTATTACTTATTTATGCAATATTTATATATAGTTTAAACTTATTAATTTCTTTATTTAAAAAATTATTAAATAATATAGAGAGTAAGTTATTTATTTATTTCTATTATTACTTATTTACATATAATTTAAACTAACTAATTTCTTTATTTAAAACATCATTAAATAATATAGAGAGTAAGTTATTAATTCCATTATTACTTAGGCCGTTCCAATTTAATCTTTAGTTTAACATCCTCCCCCCCCTCTATTTTTGAAAAATTCAAGGGTGATTTAAACATATATGTTTGATATGTTTAAATATGCTTAAAACACCCCCTCCTTTACTAAAATTTAATAGTACCGAGAATTTCTGATTTAACCAAAAATTTCCGAAATTTTTAATATGTTTAATTTTCATGTTTGTTTAAATTATCCCCTCCCCCCTCAAAATTTTTGGCCAAAAAGGACGTTAAACCAATTATTAATTTTGAACGGCCTTATTTATATAATATTTACATATAATTTAAAACTAACTAATTTCTTTATTTAATAGATTGTGAGTTATAAGTTATTTATTTAATTCTATATATATAATTCAAACTAACTAATTTTTTATTCAAAAATTATTAAATAATATAGCGAGTAAGTTATCTATTTAATTTTTTATTACTTATTGATACAATATTTAAACTAATTAATTTCTTTATTTAATAGATTGTAAGTTATAAGTTATTATTTAATTGTATTATTGTTTATTTATATAATATTTGCATATAATTTAACTAACTAATTTCTTTATAAATTATTTTATAATTTATTTTAGTGGGTAAGTTATAAGTTATTTAATTCTATTATCACCTATTTATGTAATATTTGCATATAATTTAAATTAACTAATTTATTTTTTTGTAGATCGTGAGTTATAAGTTATTTATTAATTCTAATATTACTTATTCATATAATACTTACATATAATTTAAACTAACTAATTTCTTATATTATTAAATAATATAGAGGGTAAGTTATTTATTTAATTCTATTATTACTTATTTATACAATATTTATATATAATTTAAACTAACTAATTTAAAAAAATTATTTTGTAATTAATTTTAGATGGTAAGACATAAGTTATTTATTTGATTATATTATTACTCATTTATATAATATTTTCATATAATTTAAACCAACTAAATTTCTTTATTTGAAAAATTATTAAATAATATAGATAGTAAGTTATTTATTTTTACTTAATTATATAATACTTACATATAATTTAAACTAATTTCTTTATTTTAAAAATTATTTATGATGTAGCTTGTAAGTTATTTATTTTACATAATTATATAATATTTACATATAATTTAAACTAATTTCTTTATTTACAAAAGTATTAAATAAAATGGAGAGTAAGTTATTTATTTACATTCTATTATTACTTATTTATACATATAATTCAAACTAATAACTACTAATTTCTTTATTTAAAAAATTATTAAATAATATAGTTCGTAAGTTATTTATATAATTCTATTATTACTTATTACACAATATTTACATATAATTTAAACTAACTAATTAAATAATATAGAAAGTAAGTCATGTATATAATTCTATTATTACTTATATAATATTTACATGTAAATTAAACTAACTAATTTCTTTATTTATAAAATTATTAAATAATATAGTTAGTAAGTTATTACTTTAATTCTATTATTACTTATTCTATAATATCTATATACAATTTAAACTAACTAATTTCTTTATTTAAAAAATTATTAAATAATATAGTGTAAGTTATTTATTTAAACTTATTTATATAAAATTTATATATAATTTTGACTAACTTCTTTATTTAATAGATCGTAGCTTATAAGTTATTTACTTGATTCTATTATTACTTATTTGTATAATATAACTAATTTAAAAAATTATTTTGTAATTTATTTTAGATGGTAAGTCATATATTTATTAATTTTATTATTACTTTATTTGTATAATATTTATATATAATTTAAACTAAATAACTTTTTTATTTAATAGATTGTAAGTTATAAGTTATTTACTTAATTCTATTATTATTTATTTGTATAATATAATTTAAACCAACTAATTTAAAAAATTATTTTGTAATTTATTTTAGTTTGTAAGTCATAAGTTATTTATTTGATTCTATTATTACTCATTTATATAATATTTACATGTAATTTAAACTAACTAATTTTTTTATTTATAAAAGTATTGAATTTTGATAGTAAGTTATTTATTTAATTCTATTATTTACTTATTTACATATAATTTAAACTAACTAATTTCTTTAAATAATATAGAGAGTAAGTTATTAATTCCATTATTTACTTACTTATATAATATTCGCATATAATTTAAACTAACTAATTTCTTTATTTAATAGATCGTAAGTTACAATTATTTATTTAATTCTATAATTACTTATTATTTGTATATATTTGAATATAATATAAATTAAATTTCTTTATTTATAAAATTATTAAATAATATAGATGGTAAGTTATTTATTTAATTCTATTATTACTTATTCATATGATATTTACACATAATTTAAACTAACTAATTTCTTTATTTAAAAAATTATTAAATAATATAGAGGGTAAGTTATTTATTTAATTTAATTATTACTAATTTATATAATATTTATAATTTTAACTAACTAATTTAAAAAATTATTAAATAATATAGAGAGTAAGTTATTTATTTAATTCTATTATTATTATTAATTTAAACTTACTAATTTCTTTATTTAAAAATTATTTTGTAATTTATTTAGTTGGTAAGTTATTTAATTCTATTATTACTTATTTATATAAATATTTACATATAATTTAAACTAACTAATTTCTTTATTTAAAAAATTATTTATGATGTAGCTTGTAAGATATTTATATTTCTATTGTTATATATTTTATATAATATTTATTTGTTAACTGAATTCTAAAAAAATATTTGTTACTTTAGTTGGTAAGTTGTAAATTATAGTTTATTATACAAAGTTATCCAAAAACTAAGATTTATATTACATTAAATTCTTATTTAAATTTTAGAGTAAGTAATAATTTATTTAGTGTAATTATAATACAAGCTATAATATAATTTTAACTATCTAAATTTATAGATTTGGAAAAAGTGAAAATACAATTATAGATGATTTTATTCTTAAAAGTGGATTAAAATGGATTCCTTTTAATAAATTTAAAAATATTGAATATCTTAATGAAGGAGGATTTGGTACTATATATAAAGCTATTTGGTTAAAGGACAATAGAGATGAAGAAGTAATTCTTAAATGCCATAAGAATTTAAATGAAAATTTAGATGAATTTTTAAAAGAAGTATGATAGTATATTATTTTCGATTTTTATTTAAAATTAAGATTTATTTATATTAATAAATTATTATTTTTGTATAGTGGATATATCATACAGGTGTTTTAGCTTCAAAAGATATTATATATATTTTTGGATTTACTGAAGATCAAAATTCAAAATATATGGTAGTAATGGATTATGCAAATAAGGGTAATTTAAGAGAAAATTTAACAAGAATAGTCGAATATAATTGGAATCAAAAATTATATATGTTGTACGAAATTACTTCTGGGCTTAGTAGTGGTCTGAACCGGTAAACCGCAATCCGTTAATCCGCCAGATATATCCGTTTAGCCGGATTGGAAATTTGTTAAACGGATAGGTTTCACCAGATCAGCGGATATTCACTGAATATCCGGCGGATATTATGATCAACTGATCAGATATGTTAAATGATGTAATAAAAGCTTTTTCCCACTCCCTTTTTAGTGTTTTTGTTCTGATTTTTCATTTTCTCTCGTGTTTTACGTGACAAAAATGTCTTTGCCACAATTTTCAAACTATATCCAAATAGATGAAAGTGAACAAGAAGAGTTATTACAACAAACACCACTAATAACCAATCAAAAATTGAGTGAAAAGCATATACAAAAAAGGAAGCAACGCGTTGAAAAAGAAGGTACTACTTTAACTAATAAAATACTATATTATTTTAAACATACTAAATATCTGGAATTATTTGTTAAAACAGAAGGTGAAAGTAGTACTGAGCCATTACAAAAACGAGGGAAAAAAGGAGGTTCAGAAGAGCGTAGTTGGATTTGGAATTATTATGAAAAACTTGTTGCAAAATCACCATATGTTCGAACAGTAAAGTGTCAGGTTGAAATTTATGGTAAAAATGGTTTACAGCCGTGTGGAAAAATAATGAATTCAAAGGATTATTCAACCAGTAACTATATTGTCCATTTAAATACCGTGCATGGTATTACTAAAGAAATGCATGACCGAAAAATGAAAGAGCAACAAGTAACACAACAACCACAAATTGACACTATGTTTCGCAAGATTATCTCTGATAATCCACAAAGAAAAGCACGACTTGATCAAAAATTTATTGGCATATTAGTAAAGGATCATCAACCGCTTAGTATTCGTGAAGATGAGGGATTCCTTGAGTTTATTTATGAACTTGATCCTTTATATCAACTACCAAGTGAAAAAAGAATACTTGAGTTACTTACAAATGGATATAATAATGTCAAAGACATTTTAGTTGATAAAATGGG
This sequence comes from Oehlia diaphana, assembly GCA_003833135.1. NCBI lineage: Eukaryota > Fungi > Glomeromycota > Glomeromycetes > Glomerales > Glomeraceae > Oehlia > Oehlia diaphana. Next base: position 148,765 of record QZLH01000076.1, on the reverse strand, counting down.
TTCAGATATTATTAGTTGCTCTTTAACTACTGACTTGTGGACAGCCCGAAGCAGAATGGGGTATATTGGAATTACATGTGCATATATTGATAAACAGTTTAAGTTAAATGAAGCAATTCTTGCAATCAAATATGTACCATATCCTCATACTGGTGAAGCTATTGCTGAAGAAATTATGAGCATTTTAAGTGAATGGAAATTAACTGATAAAGTATTTACAATTACAACGGATAATGGTAGCAATATGGTAAAATCTGCACGATTAATTCCTGGGTTGATTAGAATACCTTGCACGGCACACACACTTCAATTGGTAATCGGAAAAGGCCTCTTACCAGCAGAAGTATTAATTGCAAGAGCAAAGCGGCTTATGTTATTTTTTACATCTCCAAAGCAAACAGAAAAACTTCTAGAAATTCAAAAAAATATGAATCAAGTTATTAGCGAGGTAAATGATATAAATTCCTGATCTTTAACAAATAATAATGAGTTTCAATAAATTTATTTATTTTAATTAATGAAAGTTGTACGAAAATTATTATTTTTTAACAAAAATTATTATATTTTTAACGAAGATTATTCTAATTTTAACGAAAATTATTATATTTTTAACGAAGATTATTCTAATTTTAACGAAAATTATTATATTTTAATGAAGATTATTCTAATTTAACGAAAATTATTATATTTTTAATGAAAATTATTCTAATTTTAATGAAAATTATTCTAATTATAACGAAAATATTATAATTATAACGAAAAATATTATAATTATAACGAAAAATATTATAATTATAACGAAAATATTATATTTTTAACAAAAATTATTAATGAAAATCATTTTTTTTAACAAAAATCATTTAACGAAATTCTTATTTATCAAAAATTATTTATTTAACGAAAATCATTAATTTAACAAAAATCATAACAAAAATCATTTATTTTATTTTTTTTAACAATAAACCATTTTATTCATTAATTAATAATAAATAATATATCAATTAATTTTAATGATAATTTTTTTAATTGTGATAACTAATTAATAAATCTATATTTAAATAGAATCTTCAAGAAAATGATCGATACCTTCGAGTTATTGCTGATGTGAAAACTCGTTGGAATTCGTCATATCTTGCTTGGAAGCGGTTAATTATAATAAAGGACTTTATTAATATTATGATAACAACACTTTGTATTGATTCAGATAAACAAGCAAAAAAAGATGGAAAACGGCTCAAAGATATCAATCTTACCGAAAATGAGTGGAATGCAATTAGTGAGTTGATTCCAATTCTTGAACCTTTTGCTAATGCAACTGAATTATTAGGTGGTAGCCAATATGCAACTGTAAGTTTTATGTACCCTGCAATTAATGTAATAACAAAAGGTGTAAAACCAAGTGATTCTAATTCTAATGAAGTGGAGGTTGTAGATTTTACTGAACCAAATACAGCATTTGATGATGACGTTGAATACGAAGATACAGAAGATGGGGATATTGCTAATAATCAATCAAAACAACGTAAGATCAAGATTAGTACACCACAAGATTGTAAAAATTTAATTTTAAAAGTCAAAAGTGCTTTATATGAATCCATTACTCACTATTGGAATATCCCAGCAGACTATGGATTAATTGCAACATTATTAGATCCTCGTTGCAAATCCTTATCCTTTATTTCCCCAGAACTTCACAGTGATATTCATTTGAAATTAAGATCAATTTATAATGAGATGAAATTAGAGTATAGCGAACAGGAAAAGGATTGTCATGAAGAATATCCAACAAATTCATTATTGGCAAGTATGTTCAGTAGAAGATATGAACGTGGTGATGAAATTACCGAATATCTAAGGATTGAGGAAATTGGTTTTTCTGAGTGTCCTTTTAATTGGTGGTCTAAGAATGAAAATCGATTTCCCATTTTATCAAAGATGGCACGTAAATACTTGGCAATTCCTGCAACTTCCACACCAAGTGAAAGACTATTTAGTGACGCTGGAAATCTTATGACAGTTCGACGTACCAGTCTTTCACCTTCAACATTTGAACACCTCCTTTTTTTAAAACGAAATTGGGATTTGGTTGGATCTATATTTGCTGAAAAATAAGTTCAGATATCTAAAAGTAATGTATGTATAAGTTAAATTATTGTTTTTTTTTTTTAACTTTTTTTTAATTTAAAATTTATTTAATATAGAAAAATGGAAGAGTTACGCTCATGCTGATGATTAAAATATATTTAGCATGTATTTGAATACATAAAAATTTATGTACACAATTATTGCAATAAAATAAAAATAAAAAAATTATTTGTCATCGAAAAAAATTAAATTATAATTATTTATTTATCCGTTTTTAACCGCAGGTTATATCCGGTTATCTAAGGTTAAAAACGGATTTTTTAACCGGTTAAGAAATTTGTCAAACGGATATGATCTGTACGGATCAACGGATCACCGATTCGGACCACTAGGGCTTAGAAAGATTCATGAAGAAAATCTTATTCATTGTGATTTTCATGATGGCAATATTTTAAATTATAATGATGAAAATAAGGATAAAATTTATATTAGTGATTTAGGATTATGGCAACCTGTAAAATCAGTTTTGAAAAAGTATGATATTTATGGTGTTTTACCATTTATGGCTCCTGAAGTTTTAAGAGGCAAACCTTATATTCAAGCTAGTGATATATATAGTTTATCAATGATTATGTGGGAATTTACATCTGGAATACCACCATTTAATAATAGAGCACATGATATTCAACCTAGTTTAAGCATTTGTAAAGGTGAACGACCTGAAATTATTGAAAGTACTCCACAATGTTATGTAGATTTAATGAAAAGTTGTTGGAATGAAGATCCATTAAAAAGACCAAATGCATTAGAAGTGAATATCATTATTAAGGATTGGATTCACAGACCTACTGAAGTCAGTAAAAAAATAAAAAGCAACATTATGGAATTTATAAATGCACCAATTGGGCATAACAATCTTGCTACTAAATCTCATCCTAAAGCATGTTATACAAGTCGCTTACTTGATTTTACTAGTAAAAAATTGAATGAAATTCTTGATAGTGAAGATTCGCAAGCTAGTGTAAGTGAAGATTTGAATGATTGTGTAGTTAGAGATTCAAGGTCATTAAGTATGTACTATAATATAAAAATTAAACTTGTAAATTATTTATGTGAAATTAACTTATTTATTTAATTATTTAGATGAAAATACTAGTAATAAGATGTTAAATGAAATTCTTAAAAGTGAAGGCTCACAAGCTAGTGTAAGTGAAGATTCAAATGATTCAAGGTCATTAGGTATGTACCATAATATAAAAATTAATCTTGTAAATTATTTATATGAATCAATTAATTTATTTAATTATTTAGATGAAAATACTAGTAAAAAGTTGAATAAAATCCTTGAAAGTAAGTAAAGATTTGAATGATTATATAATTAAGATTTGGAATCATTAGATATGTACTATAATATATAAAAAATTAATTTTGCAAGTTAATTAACTTTTATTTATTCAATTATTTATATATTAAAACAGATGAAAATTAACTAATTGTTTGTGCTTTTAAAAAACAATGTAGTTTTTTAAGTGATATTTAATATCATGCATTCAACAGAATTGTTTATTTATTCTTTTTGGATTTATTTAAACACTAAGTTAGAGTATTAGTAAAATATTTTACAAGATTCTTTAGTTTGTAATTTAAATAATTCTTTTTTTTATATTTATCCAAATATTAAGTATTGAAATTTGAAAGATTTATTTAAACACTAAAGCTAGAGTAGTGAATACATTACAAATTCTTAGTTTGTAATTTAAATAAATCTTTTTTATCTATAATTTTTCAATTATTAAATATAAATTATCAAAATAACAAATAGTATATAAAACCATTTCTAATGCATAAAATTAAAAATAAATGATGCAAAATTTTTATAATTATTTCAAGAGTTAATTGTATTCAATTTATATTGCTGACTTTTATGATTAAATATTTTGGGCTAATGTAAGGTACTACATCAAAGATATCTGCTGGTTTATATGACACATAAGTTATTTCTCTTGATAATGAACATATATATATATTAATTTATTGCTTAACTAGCCATAACCCATTGTGCTGCAGTGACCTGATCATTTTGACCATTTAGATGATTTATGAAATCATTTGGCATTATTCATAATCATTTGTCATTTGGTTATTTCAATCATTTGATTTTTATTGGCTAATATTTATTGCATAAATAATTATATGACTATAATTAAAAAATAATGAATGTACTCAATGTAGTGTAGGTAAAAATTATAATATTGACCAAATTAAATTCAAATGACCAAGGTCATTTGTCATTTGAGCATTGAAATGACATGTCATTTGTCATTTGTCATTTAAATCATTTGGTCATTTCAAGTCATATGCCAAACACTGTTGTGCTGCACCAAGGATAAAACTTGCCCATCAAATCAAGAAAAGTAACAATGATATGGCTATATTTCTTAGTATTTTAATAGTATTAAGTACAGTATGATAAGGTTAGAAATAAAAGTGAATTGTATATGAATGTTATATATTAAATATTATATATGAAAAATTGTTATATATACAAAATGTTATTTCAAATGTGAATTCTATTTATGGAATGAAATATTTTACAGTATACAATGTTTCTTGTCTTGCAGTTCTCGCCATTATCTATAAAGATCTTAATATATTGATATGATACAGTTATGCAACATATAATTATTGAGAATGCAACATATACTGGAAATTGACATTGATTCAAAGTAAAGTCTTATCATTTTTTATCTTATATTACTTCTCATTATTTGTCTCCCATTATTTTCTATTACATCTTTCCATTTTACATTATTTCTTTTCTCTCCTGTTTACTTCCTTTTATCTCCCATCACTCCTTTTTATCTTCCATCATTCCTTTTCATCTCTCATCACTTCTTTTTATCTCCTATTACTTCTTTTCATCTCCCATCACTTCTCTTCATCTCCCATCACTCTTTTTTGTTCCCTATCATTCCTTTTTGTCTCCTATTACTCCTTTTCATCTTCCCATCACTCCTTTTTGTCTCCTATCACACTTTTTCATCATCCATTATGTCCTATTTTTCCTTTTTATTTCCTATCACTTCTCATTACATTTTTTTACTTCCTTTCTTCTTTTATTACTTTCCATTACTCTATTGTTATTTCATTTTTTTTATTAGCATCTTTCTTCTTGATCATTGTAATTTACTTATCTTTTTTATTTATTGTTATTGTTTTTTTATTTGCATCACTTCATGAAAAATAAATACAGTGATTTTTTCTTTAAAATCAAAAATGTGGGACTTAAATTTTAATATTTGCAAATAAAATTTCATTAAATAAGATTATTTTGAATAAATATGTTTGCAAAAAAATTTCTTATAAATATCCAACCTAGATGTTTGCTGATCAAATAAATGGTTTTAACTTTTAAGTTTAAATCAGGCACTAAATCATGCCATATACAATTCAAAGATTATTTATACAGGCTAATCTAAATATTAGAAGATCGACATGTATTTTTTTATTATATTATATAGATACTATAATCAAATTAAAAAAAATAAGTGTATAATAATTTATTAGGTTACCAAATCACAGTGAATAATTTCCTTATTATGCAAATATTTTGCAGTATTTGCAAGAGTACCAATTTATATTACTATTCTATTAAAATTCTCTTTTAAATAGGATTGTAATAATTTTACTATATAATCAATAATAAATATTTGTTTTTCATTTTTGAGATTCCATAGAATTGGATGCTATTCATATAATAATCTACAAAATCCATTTCTGACAATAGTACAATAAGCTTCTGGACTATAGCTGTGACCTGTCAGAATTTCTGTACATCGGGAAATTTTTTGAGATGCAGATCTGTGCAGATCTGCAGGTGACATTTACCACCATTTCTGCCGAAAAAGTTTAAAGGAAAAATTTTAATGATTTCTTTGCAGAACTTCAAGAAAACAAAGTTCTGCAAAAATCTTCAAAAATTAAATTCTGCAAAAAAATTTAGGAACGAAATTCTGCAAAAATTCACAAAATAATAATTATTCACTGTTCACCACAGTCATTATATATTGTATTTTT
>QZLH01000076.1:114843-132544 GCA_003833135.1 Oehlia diaphana | reverse complement strand
ATGATCAGTGAAATTTGCTGAGCTGCGCTCAGTAAATCCCGCCAATCATATTGCTTATTGCAAATACAACAGTTACTCGGCACTTCGTGCCGAGTAACTATTAAATACCGTACAAATTCAGTCATATTTCGTACAATTCTTCTAATAAATGTATATAATAAATTATCTTAATGTATACATCACTACAAATTCTGTACATATTCCGTATGAAAACGTATAAAATCTGTACAAATAATGAATAATTACTTTTTATAGGGCCCTGTTCTTTTTGATAACTTTTCATTCCATATCATTGGAGGTTGTTAAAAAATCTCTTCCAATTCAGTTAATTTCTCTTTCACTTCTTTTAAACCTTCAAATGTGCTTAGTATCATATGTACTCTATTTTGTGCATTATTATCTCATTTCAGAGGTGTTTTAGTCAAGCCTTCTGCCTTACCACCTTCTAAATTTGAGTCTAAGTCTGTATCCTCTTCCATTCTAATATCCACTACCTCATCTTCAGTAACTGGTATTGTTTTTGGTTTATTTTTCTTGGCTGCCATATTTGCTAACCCTAATCAAAATGTGCTTGCGGTGTAGAAAAGTTTGCCAGTTGATTAGCTGGTGGTGTGCTATCATCTTTACCTTTACTTTTTCCAAATTCTTTCCATTTCTGTATATTATCCACTTCCATATCAACTCTGAACTTCTTTTCTTCGGTGAAGCATCCACCACTATTTCCTTTAATGAACAGTTTCTAACATTAGAATTCTGGTAGGTAATTTTTTTTTTATTTTAATAAACTCTATTAACAGTTTATTTGTTTCTTTTAGATTTTGCCATTTCTTAAAAAAATGTCATTTTTTATTTCTTTGTATTCATCATTAACTTAAATTTTCTTTTTTTGTAGATTTAGCTTCTTTTTAGGTTTCAGTATTTCCTTTTTTATGTTTTAATGTCTCTTTTGTGAAAATTAAGGTGGATTTTTTCTATTGTTTGTTGGTAGGGTTGGATCGGTCCAGTCCAGTCTGATCTAGTCCCAAAAGACCGGTCTTTCAACCTAAACTGGACCAGTATCAGAACTGGACTGATCTAAAATTAAGAAATTTGTCCCCACAATTTTAAGACCTCTAAATTATGCTAAAGTATTAAAGAACGTTGCGAAATGTTTTTTAACATGTAATTTAACAAATAAAAAATGTTTTACAACATTTTTAATTATTTTAATATAAAAAGTTGTGAAAATGTTTTTTATTAATAAGTTCATAAAAAAAATGTTTTTTGCAAATGATTTTAATTATTATTTTAACAAACAATGTTGCAAAAATGATATTATTAAGTAATTTATGTTTTGCAACATTTTATATTAAGCAATTTAATAAAAAAAGTACATTTTTGCATATTTTTTAAATTATTTTATTAATAGGAAATGTTGCAAAAATGTTTGTATTAATAATTTTACAAAAATAAGTTTTCGCACATTTTTTTAATAAAAAATGTCATGAAAATGATAAAAACTGAACCAATAATCAGTTTTGGCAAAAACTGCTCTAGAAGAAGATGAGCACAAAAAATTGGCTCATTTTTATTGGATATTAAAAATATGGGATCAGTTCCAGTCCAGACCGGTTCTCAAATTTCAGACCGAAGACTGTAAAGACCAGTCCTAAGACTGACGCAGGACCAGTCTTTGCTAGGACTGATCCAACCCTATTTGTTGGTTTTTTTTGTCATCTTTAATACTAAACTATTAAATCTTTTTTTAAGGTTTGTCTTCATTTTACCCTTCAAATGTGTGGAATTTGATGAGAAATTGGATAATGTTTATATTTTTATATATTTCTTTAATGTAACATACAGTATACTAACATTTTTAATTTTTCTTTTTTTAGAAGACTTGAGTCTTTGGATACATAATAATTTATTGGGTGGATATTTATTTTTTGAATTATTTTTGATTAATATTTACTAATGTTTCTTTCTTCTTTTTAGGCCTATTCTTCAAATATCTGAATGCGATTTTAGTGGGTATTTTTTTCTTTACTATTTATTTTAATGAATATTTTTTAATGCTTCAATTTTACTTCTTTTAGACAGTTCTTATGGTCTCTCAAAACGTGGCATTTTGGTAAATTTGGCAATTTTTTCTTGATTTTTATTTTAACAAACATTTTCTAGCTGTTCTTTTTTCTTTTTAGACAGTTCTTAAATTCTTTGGTCGAAGGACTTCAGTGGGAGTATTATTTTTTTTGTTTTATTCCATCTTTATTTTGTCTTTTAAAATGGTTGCTAATTTCTTTTATTTCCTTTTTTTTATACAGCTCAGATATGGATCTTGATGAAATTGACTCTTAGTTACTTTACTAAAAATGATACTTTTTTTTACATATATTTGTAGTATTTCTAAAAGTCTTACAAAAACCCTACAAGAACATTTTGTTATGCATTACAACTATGTTATTTAGGCTTATAACATCAGGAACTTTAATATATGAAGTACTTCGTAAATTTTATATGATGTAAAATTATGTAATATTTTGTAGTAAAATTATGGAGTACTTCATCATATTATGTAGAATTAAATTTTATAATATTTAGATATACAGTCGACCTCCCATATAGTCACCTCCTATCTAATCACATCCTTCCATATAAGCACATTTGCATTGGCCCAAATTACTAATAAATATATTAAAAAAACCTCCTCTTTAGTCACATCATATAGTATTTTTATAGTCACATCATTTTTTTTGGTTCTGAGAAGTGTGCTTATATGGGAGGTTAACTGTATTACATAATGTAGTCTTACATAATGTACTAAAGTATTCTATAATTTCATTGCAACATATATTTTCAAAAATATAATAGATTGTAATTTTATGTAATATATCGAAGCACTCCGTATTTTAATGTAATGTAAAATTTTGCATTTAATTGTAAGGTATAATCTTATATAATATTCCCACTACTTGTATATCATACTAAAATGAGTTAGAAAGTCTCAAACTGGAAATAATCTTCATATGTACTGTGACAAATTATATTTATATTGTACATTACTAACATTAGTTATTTTTTTATTTCTTCTTTTATTCCAAAACGGCATATGGGTTTTATTAGAACACTTAGTAGTTAATTAGTATGTTTATTTTTTTTAAATACATTTTTATTTTTAAAATTAATAACTTGCCTTTCGGCTTCATCCAAGATGGCAATTTCAGTTGAATATAGGAACACTTTTTGATATATTTTTTTCTTCTCATAAGAATACATTGGCAAAAAGTTTAATATAGAATGTTTAGTTAATTAGTATTTTTATTTTTTTTTTAAATTTATTTTTATTTTTAAATTAATAACTTGCTTTTTCTTCTTGTAGGCTTCTTCCAGGAGATTTTTTTTTTCTTCTTGTAAGGATACGTTTGCAATTACACAGGTCAAATGAAAAAAAAACGGATAATAAGCGTTATAACTGTTTTTATTTTACAAAATTATTTTTGTAACAGATCATAATATCTGGGTTATAACCTTTTAATCCTGTTGAACGAAAAATTTTTAATTTTATACCATATTATCATGCAGATATATAATAATTAATATTTTTTTTTTCAAATGGGGGTGAAAAAGGAAGTAAAGCCAGCGCTAAACGAAAAGAATCTAGTAAATCGGCACGAGCTATTAAAATTGTGCAAAGGATAAATATTAAATCAGAAATTAAAGAAATTATTAAATTTGCATCAAAAGCTGGCATAAGTCTTTGTATAGGCTATACCTTTAGATCATGAGAAGATATTAATAGAATTATGGAGGCTTACTATGGTAATATATATGAAGAAATACAAAAATCACAAAAATCTATTCTCAACCTTAATAGAAAATAAAATATGGATCAAATAGTGAATAATATTAAATTATTAGTTCATATAGTATTTGGAAATCACAATACATTATATTTAATCTGATTTACAAATATATGAAGAATATTTTCTCTCAAAAAATTTCTCTGTTTACAACAAATTTCGTCCCTTAAATTTAGATAAAATATGTTAGTTTAACTGGACTTTATAAAGGAGTAAATGGGGGTCAAAAGAATCCAGAATATAAAGAATTAGATACTTTAGAAAAAGTATTGAAAAATGAACCAGATGAAGAATTATTGAAAAGAGACCATTTTATCAATAAAAAATTAATAAAAACCGTAGGGCAAATACTTGAAGATGGTGACGTGAACTTCAAGAACAAATCATTTACTCATAGTAATTGTAAGAATTCCAGAGTAAGCAATAATTAATAATAATAAATTGTACATTAATATAACTTAAAATCATTATTATCATTATTAAAAATTAGGATATAATTGGAAAATTTTTTCAAAAGTGTTTAGTAAATTAGTAAATTGTCAAGCAAATCAAGTAAATTTATTCTTTTATAGATCTTTGTTTATTCTGAGACAATTATTACAATAAAACAATATTTGTAACTACTGTATATTTATTAATTTCAATTAAGATCTTATCATATTTAGCTTAAAAATCCTATATATATATATACTCAAATTAAATAATTCTAAATTTCACTCATTGTATTATTTAATTGCTGTGATTGTTGTGATCCTTCGTTCGATTCAAGTCTATAATTTGAAGTATTATCGTCAGATAATCCTTCATTATATAAATATTGAATTACGTTTCCTATTCCTCCAATGCTTATAACTATGTAATAGAAAAAAAAAAATTTGAAATTAATACTTTCAATATATTTACATATTTTTGTATATTTTATTTTTATTCAAATTACCTGCCGGAATGATAGCATCAAACACAAGATGGCGAACCTATTGATTGAAAATCATTATGTTACAATTATAATTAAATCAAAAAAATGTAATTTATTTTATTTTTTTTTTTTTTTACCTTCAAAAATATGCAAATGTCATAAATAATAATAGGAATATATTGTAAAATAAAGACTAAGATATAAGTTAAAACTTTTTTAAAAGTTCTTCTTTCAATATCGGTAAGTTTATTAAATGAGTCTGTGATAGATGAATTGTCGTCTTTAACATTGCGAATTACTTTCATTACATGTGCGTAACAAAACATGATAGTTGTCAATGTGGTGAATATAAGGACAATAACCAACATTGCTACATTATTGTATCCGACTTTAGTACCGCACCTAAAAAAAAATTACAGTGTGAATATCTTACACATGATATTTTATAATATATGACGTAAATATATAACGTACGAATAATTTCGAGATCCGTAGGCGTTTACTGAACTTAGGGGGATTATTAATGATATGAAAATAATTGGAAGCCAAATTTTATAATCATATTTTCCCAAAGCCAAATAGCGTTCTTGTACTACACGTAACCAAGTTACAATAGATATAGCTGCAACCTATTAATATAAATTCCGGTGATAAGTTTCATGTATAAGAAACAGATTCTACCAGATTTATTTAAAAAATTTACCAGTAATATATTTAGCAAAATGAAGATTGTGAAAAATATTCCAAGGATTTCACAAAGTAGAAATGGCCATGAGATGGTTTCGTTCTTATTTATGAATTCTGTTCTCTTTGAAGCTGCATATGACTATATAAATTGTCGATATAATTTAGTTTAAAATTGATACATAATAATTTTGACAAAAAATTTTAGAATTTAATCAATTTACTTACGAACTCCATTAAGATGGATGACGAATATAGAAATCTTAAATATAAGGATAAAAAATTATTGTAAATACCGTAAAGAATAATTGATATCATGAATGAATTTTATTCAGTACCTGTAATTGCTATATAAAATGGAAATCTAAATGATAATGAAATAATACTATGACCATATTTCCATCGTGAAAATGTTCCTAAAGAATCAAATACATTTTAAAAAATTTTAAATTGATTAAATCAAAAATAAAATTTTTTAGCTCAATCAAATTACTTACGATAAAATATATATAAAGTTCCTAGAAAACTAATGGAATTAAAAACTAATGGAATAATCATTACAATGTAAAAATCAGTTTTAGCACCATAACCATAAGACGAATGTCCTTGAGCATTACTTATAGGTATCATAAAAAATAGAAACGATAAAATAAAAATAACTATATAGGTCGAATATGATCGTAAATTCATATTTGTTTTAAAAAAATATGTATGTCAAATAATATTTAAAATTATAAGGGAATGTGAAATTATAATAATATAATTGTTGATTGGCTTTTATATATTGTTTATATCCAAAAAAAAACATTATTGTTCGTCGTGTTACATTTAAAAGTATTACATTTTCTAGTGATCACTGTACAGAATTATTTTGATGGCAAGTGCGGGAACTTAAAGTTGTGATACAATTTAATTTAAGCAAAAACTTTTTTAATTGGTTAATTTGTTAAATTAAATTACAGTTACATAAGATTCACTTGATCACCGTAAAGTTTGTTTATTTGTTGAAAAACTTAAAAATATTATAATAATAAATTTATAATATTACAAAAGTAATATTACAAATAAAGGGGGAAGTCAAAACGAGTATAATTAATTTTATTAAATTAAAAATTTAACTTGTCGAAATGTTAGACTTTTGGAATTTTACAGAATGGTCGCTACTGCGCCACTTTGATACACAAAATTATTTATTAATGAATTACATATACAAATATTTACATAACATAATTTTTAAGTAATTTGCTTTTTTAAAAAAATATCAATAAACAAAAAAAAAAAAAAAAATATTTGCGACCATTCAAATGATAACATTATATAAAAAATTTAAAAAAGTATTTAACCATAACCTCATAAATTATTCTACAAGGATTAATAATAGAAAAGTTCACAGATACTCGTGTTAAATTAATTAAACAATAATTCATACATATATTTATCTCAGGCTGTAGTAACAAGAAAACGTCCCCAATTAATGGACGTTCGTCATTTTGGTCACCAGGTCTAAAATTTATGTTGTTGTTATATTTCTAATTGCAATACTATTAAGTAAGGCTAATTAATGCAAGTAATATAATCTTTCATTTACAGGAATCATCTGCCCTAAACGATTAAAACTTCAATACATGTTGCATGTCTTTTTTTTTTTTTCTGGCTCAATGACCAGAAAAGAAAATTGGGAGTCACTTTTATTGAATAATTCTGCAACAATCTTTCTAATAGCCATAAAGATTCGCGTAAGAGTGAGAGTGAGACTTTAGCAAATAACTTCCTATTCTTTTTTTTTTTTTTTTTTTTTTGTATGTCAATTTTTCAATTTATCAATTATTTACACTAAATATACTTAGTAGTGCAGCACGAAAACAAGGAAATATATGTGTGTATTCTAAATAAAAGGAGTTCAAATTCTGGATAGTTAATAATATTCTTAAATTGATAAACATCATATGTACAGTTTCACTGCTATAATTATACTGTACCACGTTGTAACCAACGATAATCAATTTTACCGCCGACAGTGCCAACATAGTTCTAGTTTTTTCTATTTACAAAAAAAATAAATTAAAAACTTTTTGCTTATCATAAATATAATACTTAACTTTCCTGAATTTTAAAAAATATAAATTATGATATAGTTGATATTTCTTATAGAAATTTAATTTATTCAAACATTTCTTTTTCAGAAAGGCTTTCCGATAAAGAATATTAAAAAATATATTGTGTACGCTTTTAATTTAATTACTTTTTGATTATATTTAGACGGGTCTATACAAGGATAGATGGTGGTATGAGTACCATTGAGTTCAAAATCATTGAATACAAGACGCAGACGAAATAACCCTTATTAAAGATCAAACTGTATATTGTATAATCATGGTCTAATGGTTTTCAATGCTCGCACCTCCCCTTTCTTCTCCATGTTAGAGATTGAACTGATTAACGTTAATCGACTAATTAACCGATTACTGTAAGACGGTTAACCAGTTAAAGTATCTCAAAAATAGATTAATCGTCCGTGAAATTTCGGTCACGTGTTCTTCAAACTAATGTTCTAAAACGAATTTTTTATTAATGCTGTAATAATAAGAATAAAATACAACGAAATATATGAGTAAACCGATTTGTAGCCAAAAAAAAAAAAAAAAAAAAAAAAAAAAAAAAAAACAATTTGAAACAAAAAAAAAAAAAAAAAAAAAAAAAATTTAATCAATCGATTATAAGCATTCGAGTTAATCCGTTTATAATTTTTATGGTCGGTTCCAACTTCTACCCTATAAAAAAATTTATCCGTTATTTCTGTAAAACATTCACGGAAAATGTAAATAATTCGATAAATTCCGCGATATAAGGTTGTTAATTCCGGAAATATGAACCTTTTACGGAAAAAGCCAGCTCATTTCTTTTTTCTCCCTGGCTCCTTCTTGACTTCTTCACATTACCACCTTAACATTCATTTTTTATTTTTATGTGCTGTAAATTGGTATAACCTGCATTCTATATACAATATACAGTATTACATGATCAACATGGTTTAAAAATTGGCCAATTTGGTACTACTTAAGTACGTAATGTTTTGATTACGTTCGACAACTTACAATCTTATTTCATAACCGCAATGAAATAGCGTATTCTTCCGTAACTAAAAATAAGTACCCCGGCTAGAATTATGAAAAATTATGTTTGTTCCGGCCGGAATTATGTGCAAAAAAATTAGGAGCTTAATTTCGGAAGAATACGGTATTTATTATTATGAAACTTATTAAATTTGTGGAAAACGGTATACATAATGCACAGGAATTACATAATATTCGCTATAGAAAAATTGAAAAAACCATTAAAGCATGTTCGAATGGACGACCATTAAATTACTGCAAGTGTTTCAGTATAATTATTTAGTTATGTAAGACATGATTCAATTGATTCATTCTCCTTCCATAAGAACTGAACTTTAGCAAGATAATTGGAAAATATAGGTATAAAAATATCCTCATAGAACCGTTGGAAGGCACGTTACTGTACATTAGGGTGCGCGATAAACTAAACTATATATGGACCCATATAATAAATTTACTATTAAAGATTTTTCATGCAATAATACAACTTTCATAAAATTAGTGGTATTACCCGTTAAAAGTCTGAAATCTTAAAACTTTTATAACTTTGTAGTTAACTAACATTACATTCAGAAAATAAAAAATTTTAAATAAATATCCAAAAACTTGAAGAATAATGTGACAGTCTCGCTTTTTGAAAAAACGCTAAAGAAAATATTTTTTCTTTATGTAAATAAGTCCGAAAGTGTTATTTTATTTATTTTTGAGATAGACGATCTTCTTGGAAAAAACAGACTGTCGCACAAAAGAAGAATTTTGAATGTAAATAATTAGGAGGATTTAATGTTATGGAAGTATGAAAACATATCAATTTAGTAAGAAATTTATTATAAATGTAATAGTAAATTTTATTTGGGTCCATATACAGTATATTTTGATTTAATTAGTTGACCGCGCACCCTAACGTTGCATGATATGTCACGCGATGTCGATCATACTTTAAACCCTGTCGAGTATCGATAACTTATGGGCAATAACAAAAAATAAGTTGAAATAGACGTTGTGGGAAAAAATGGCCGGAATATCTTATATCTAATGAGACATGCAGTGGTTAATTATTGAAAATAGTAGAAACGTATATCCTACCCAACCTATTAATTTTTTTTTCTGTAGATCTTGGAATAAGCGGTTAAGGGCTTTTTGTACCGGTTCTAAGTTCATCATCATTAGCTCATCTTTGGCTTTAAAAGTATATGATTTTAATAAATTATTTTATAAAAAAAAAACGCAAAATAAATTTAAATTCATAAAATTAATTAAAAATTTATCGCGATATTTGAAGATTTTTTGATTTTCGCTTTTTTGGTCCACAATATTAGATCGATATTTTTTTTATATCGTAATTTAGCAGAAATTAAATGTATTCTAGTTTCTACTGATTGATAGTAGATTTGTACAATCTTAACATTTTGATAATTTTGATGCTTTTAGCAAGAAACGGACAATTTGAGATTGTAACATATACATAAATGCAGATGATTAATCATGATTTTTTAGAAAGTATACGACCTAAAATGTTATTGATACAGTAAGTAAAACCCATCCAATATGAATCTGGAGGTTAAATATGATAAAATTACAGTAAATAAGGTACCAAATATTAAAATGTAGAAATATTTATGTTTGATTAAATAATTTAAATTTTTAATTTGCTCAAGCTGATATTCACTATGCTGAAATTTGCTTTATTTTAAAATTTTATTATATAGCGTTCAATGCGTCGCTATAAATTTATCATATTTTACTATATTATAATGATATATGATATACAAATACATAAATTATAAACAGAAGTATTTTGATTTTTCGCAGTAGAGGAAATTTGATACTTTGACTTCAATATTGTTAAACTCAAATTAATTATGATATTACTATAATGCGTAGAACAAATAAAAAGAAAATAATAATGTTGTAGAAAAACAAATTAAAATAACGAAACTGTAATATGTAACGATTTTTTAAATAATTAGAGAAAATTTATAAATTAATTACAATTGTCTATGCTTTTGTCACAGATTGTAAATTTGTCACATGGTTAATTTTTTAATACTGTAATGCTGGCCGGAAGAATTTTTATGGCGATTAAATCAAGGAAAATCACGTGATAAGAATAAGTCTACCTCTTTTTCTAATAATGATAATAACCTTCAGATACAATATGGCGTGCGGTCACATTTTTGAATATTTTCCATATTTTTTATATAGAGGTGAACGCTTGACTCGCTTGACCGAAGAATAAGTGTGATTGCGTTTCCTATCAGGTATTCGAATATACAATCACAAATAAACTGCGTACATCATTTGAAAAACGGCGATAATATTAAGAATATTCAGTAGAAAAATTCATCGATTAATCACGAATAAATTTAAATTATTTATTTCGTAATTTAGCTTTAACTTAATACTTCAGTAGTTGTTACGTGCATTTGTTAGAGAAAATTTATTTTTATTAAACTTTTATGTTATTTATTAAAAATAATTGTAACTTTCTATTATAATTGTACATTTTTTCTAAAAAAAAAATTTACCTTTTAAAATCCATTTTTAAATTTTATAATATTAATCTTCACTTAATTTAGACGATGTGTGAATGCTTTGCCATACTACTTGATTCTCTTTTTACCAATTTTCTGTCAGATTTAAATTCCGGAGGAGGTGGTTCGTATTATACTATTTAAAGAGTTAATTAATTATTAGTATTGAGGGAAAAAAAATGAATAATTAGAATGAAGAATAAAAATTACATACTGTAGAATGCCATAAAGTTACCAAAATTTTTATAGCATCTAATAGTGTTCCATGTTGATAATGCCAAAACGATCCACCATAGACATGCTATTACATATATATATTTTAAAAAAAAAGAATCATTAGTATAATTTTTTATAGACTAATTTAAAAACAATATAAAATTATGCGAAATTATTATTACCATATAATAAAAATGTACACATATGCATACTATACTGAAATTGTATTAATTTATTATTTCGTTCACAGAGACTAGACATATCAAAATATAATAATAAGGCTTGAATAAAATTTCCTATATACACGATAAACATTAAATAATGTTTTTCATCCCTCACCTAAATATGTTGATGTAAATTGTTTTAGTATAATAAAATTATATTAAAGAACAAAAAAAAAATGTACTTACACCTTTGAGCATAAAAAATGAATAATAAAGGAATATTGTTATGCCAGTTCTTGAATGCTTATAAAAATAAGCGTGTATATATATCTGATATGGTAAGCAGAAGGAATAATAATTAAAAATAAATGTTAATAACGCGTAGTGAAATAAATTATATTAAAATGTTAAAAAATGTATCACTGCCGATCAATTTACGAAGGTTACACAATAAAACAAATGTAAATTCAATCAAATGCGAATACGGTAATGCATACTCTAGCATGTACACTCAGACGTCAAATATTGATTCACAATATAACAAAACCTAAAATTAAACAATGAGATAATTCTTAAATAAATGCTTTATTAATTCAAGATATAATTATCCGTTTTTACATTGACTTGGAACACATATATTTATAACAATAAAATCTATGCTAATCATGTTTAATATATTGTATAACTGCTACACGTTTAATAAATGTTATATGTTAAATATATTAAATATGTGCTATATGTTAAATATGTTGCATATGTTAAACATATCGAACATTCGTAACATTTGCAACATTCGTAACATGATCGTCGGTCACACGATCATTTGGTTAACAATATTATGTTGAATGGCACTTGATAATTGATAAATAGGTTTCGAGAACTAATTCGTCTTTTTGTTAGTGCTAACAGGTTTGCAACATTTATCCCTACTAAATAAGCAACTAACAATAACCCTATAATCATTATCTGGGCATGAAACAATGGAAATTGGACCTCATATATTGCATGCATTTCTAAGCCAAAAAAAGAAAAAGAAAAATTTAGAAACTAAATAAATATATATACGCTGAAGGATTTGAATAAATGGATTATCTACCTTTAATCTCATCATGCCTAGAATATTTGAATTCATATATTAGAGGCCATATTCTAAGATAAAAAAAAAAAAATGAAATAAATAAATTTAATTTAATATTTTTTATTTTTTTGGTTACAAATTAAAAAAATATTATCACTTACCCTTTCTTCCATATTAAGTACACATATAATGTATATAGTAATTGAAATAAAATTGAAATTGCAATTAAAAAAGATGAACCTATTATATAAAACTTAAGATTTGCAAAACATGATTTAATACGGTCTCTACAATGAAAATATTGAGTATAAAAACTAGCTATCCCTCCAACAACAGGAAATATATGTACACCAAGGAATGCTAATCCATGATAAACGGTTTTACTATAGAACTACAAATAATAAAATAAATTAATAGTTAGTATTAATACATTAAACAATCTTCAGCATAAAATATTATATTACCATAATCATCCTTGATATTATAGGAAAAAATATTAATGGAATAAGTATAAAATACATGTCGAATTCTCCTGTTAAGATTAAAGTGCCAACGAACAGAAAACTATATATGAACATATCTATAATATATGTGTACAAGAAAACCTTTTCTATACGCTTTAACCCTTTATAAAATTTACGAAGTATTCTATAAAGAACAACTAGTGAATTCATTTTTAGGATAAAGTAAATCCAAGAGACCAGCTGATGGATAAAAGAAAAGGAAGATAACAAGGAGATGAAAATTATTAAGATAACAAATAGATGAAATTTTAAAATAACGAGGAAATAAAATTATTAAGATAACGAAGATATTAAGATAACGAAAAGATGAAAATTATTATAGAAAACTGAAAGGAAATATTTATGAAGTACTTTTTTATCATATCAATAATTATTGTGAGCGCTTATTTATATTTTTAAAAAATTTTTTTAAGGTAAGTCACCGCATAAAAATAATTATCCGTTCCCACTGTTAAGAAAATGATTTGCTTCAAGATTTGATATTTTTGATATTTCTTCTGTTTTCTGACGAAAATTTGTTTATATTAAATTCATTTATGAACAATAAAAAAAAAGGAAAAAAAAAATTTTTTTTTTTTTACCCTAGAACGTTAACCATAATAAAAAAAAACATGTTTAAACCGGTATTTAGGGAGGACAAAGGATATTTAAGTTCACAGCTAATCTTTAATAGTCAAGATCATTGTGTTCCCCGCAGAATAATCAGTAAATAATTAACCCCGAAAAAATTCCGCAATAGTGAATTTATTCATCATATATGTCACGTCCCTCTGTGTTTCCATTTTCTATATTAGTATCTGAGGGACTTGGTTTTTTTCGGTTAGTCAAAATCCTATTTGCCACGCAATTAGTCGTCACAGGTTATTCACGTGTTACTGCATAGTGCCGGCCCTGTGCGGAATTTTTTGGGCAGATTTTTGGGTGTCATAGGGGCAGTTTTAGTAAATAATCAGTAATAATATAAGAATACAACCATACTTGAGATTAACTATAGCATTTAATATGTTTAATCTTGGTAAATCTTTCTTTAAATCATATGGACCCTTTATGAAAATGAATTTGGCAAATTTTCCCCTTTATTAATTAATCGTTAGTTATGAAGAAATTGTGCATCGTGATTTGATAATTTATTTATTTAATTCTATTGATAATATTTTTGTATTTTGACTAGGATCCCGGATAATTAAAATAGTAATCCCCCTGTCGCACTAAGTGTCACTCATCACCTTCTTACTAATTTTAAAATTGCGAGCGATTAGCTGAGTTTATAAATGACCGGGAATCTTCGTTTACTTATTTCCCGGTCTCATATAGATAGCCGGGAAATTATTAAGTTTAGTTTAAAATAGTTGTTTAAAATAGGTTAATATTTAATGAGTGACACGCTCCAGGGGATTGCACATTTATTTCATGGGAAGGGAACATTAGGGTATTTTTCTTTCGGGAAAAGAACCCTATTATCCATAATACAAATTATAAGACAATTTGTCTTACAAATGCAATCTTTCCTCATGAATTACTTTTTTACTTTGTAGAAACCATTGCGTCACAAAATAAAATTTTTTAATGCGTATGTATATAACAATAAGGACCACTCACAATTAGTGGATTTACACAATCAAATTGATTGCGCCCTTAGAGAACTTCAAGAACGTAAATCGGAATATGAACGTTTATTTTTAAAATATTGTGCTTTTTGCAACGTTTCTAGTTGTTAGTAATTGGTGTATTGACATTATGTTGCTAGTAAGTATATCACAGCATCGATAGAAAAAAAAAATTTTTAAATAAAATACACTCAGCGCTTATTGTAACAACACAAAATGCTTAATTTATTTCCAATAATTTGTTTATCAGCCAGGCGTAATAATTTCATTAGTAAATATCATGTGATGACATGCGTATTATATAAATAACAAAATGTATAGTCCTTTTACAGTTTTAAAAAATTAATATTTTATTTAAATAATGTCAAGATAAAATGGTTATACAATTTATTTCTGCGCTACTATAGCAACTACTACATATATATATTATGCTAGAATATGACTAAAGAAATAAAGAGAATAATGAAATATAGAATGAAATCGAAAATTTTATTACTAACAAATTAACATTTTATCGTTGAAATCCCGAAATATTATTCAAAAAAGCAAGAACTTGCTGAATATCCATATTAGGAACAATGATAAAATTTGACTGAGGATAATTAATGGTAATGTTAAGAGATATACCAGATTGAGGTAAAGAGAATTGCGGGGATGAATTATTATTAGACAAAGGTGGTTGGTTATTATTGTGATTAGTATTGTTTGGATCGTGATTATTATTATCACTGGATTGTTGATAATTGTGGTGGTGATTATGAGAATCGGGTTGATGAATATATTGATAATTAGCAGCATATTGCTGCTGATGATTAGGTGATGCAATATTGTGTTGCTGATTATGATTAGGTGAATTAGCTGAAGAAACATTGGATTGCCGATCAGAAAAGGTAGTGACGTAATTGTTTGACATGGGTTGCCGACCGGGAGAGATAGTGACGTTATTGCTATAGTTAGAAATGGCGTTACTATGTTGTTGATAGTTAGTATCATATTGTTGCTGGCTATCAGGTGAAGCGATATCGTGTTGCTGATATTGCTGATTATGATTAGGTGATGCAACATTAGGTTGCTGATCGGGAATTGTGAATTGTTGATTATTATATTGTTGATAGTTAGCATCATTAGCATCATTAGCATCATACTGCTGGTGATTAGGTGAAGAGACATTAAATTGTTGATCAGAAATCATGTTATTAACATCATTGCAATATGTATCGTACGTCTGGGAAACGGTTGTTTGCGAATTAGATTCGCAGTAAACATTGACATCAAAATTATTTGAAGAATTATGAGTGACCATAGTTTTTTCTTATATATTATTGAATTGATGGAAAATGGCGAATTTTTTTTTTTCAAGAATAATTTTGTTTTTTTTTTTTTTTTGAGAAAGGAGGATTTCAGAGGTTTTTATATTTTTTTCGAGGGAGGAGAATTTCAGAGGTTTTTATAAGAAAAAATTCTTGTAAATACATCTATTCTTGTGTAGCATGAAAGGGTATTTTTGTTGTTAAATTCTTTAATACGATCAAAAAGAATGATCCAATGGTGTTTTGCATACTATTAATTTTCTTGCGATTTACGCGTTCATTTTTATTTTATTTTTATTTCAAGAAAGGCAGGAAATCTGTTGATACAATACAAAATTACAGAGGTAATAATTACATACTAACCACATCTCATACAGGACCCACCCTTCGAAAGAACCTGATGACAGTGACATAGTCGCAAGCATCAGTAATCGAACAGGATTAAACATTAAAATAAAATTAAAAGGAATAGAAGAATAATAAGAAAAAGAAGAAAAAAGAAAATTAAAATCTACCATTCTACCAACTAAAGAAAAAAACCAAAGCCCGTATTTTCCTTTTAACCCGAGGGCCACCATACGTGAATACTGTTAGGTACGTGTATCAATGACGAAGGACCCGCCACAAGACCAATTTGGCGCGTTTGTTTTTACCGATAAGATTTGATTTGTTGATAGAAACGTAGTAACGGGAAAATATTGTCAATTTTAAGTAATTTTGTGATTTCAAGATCAAATTTTTTTTAAGTACGCGTATATCCAATTCGTGAATAACCGGAAAAGGGAGGACGTCCGCTTGAAATTTGCCACCTAAACAATAAATATCAGATTTTTATCTTTTTTGTACTAATTGATAATCTTAAAATTATATTCAGGCATTCCTAATCCATTACCGTTGAATTTGTTGAATTAGACGTCACTCTATCGATTTAGATCATTATCTTGATTTCAATAATTATTAAGTTAGCTTCACTTAGCAACTTTTCTACCCTAAATCGCCTGTTATTTTCTTTATCAAGAAAAATCATTCTAAAAACAATTGGAAGAAAATATTGATCGGGGAAAAAGATTTCAAAAAATGGTTGATTATAACCAAATTAGTTGCTTTTTAGTGTTGGCGCCGTAATAATTGTAATTTCTGCAGCACGAGCATTTGAAGGTAAATGGGAAAGCGAATAAACATTTTCGCCTAATCGAATTGCAAGGAAAGCGTCCCACAAGATGTTTCCTATTTAAATGGATGGGCAAGACCAATCGGATGCAGGTTGGTGTGAATAGAATGAGAAGTGCACCTTGCAACCAAGTCATTAACGTCATTACAAATTTCATAATAGCCAATTTGGTTCCATAAATTCACCAAGTCCGGAATCTTTAATAAAGATTTCTCTCGCATTACGTTAAGCTGTCTATAATTTGTTCTTAATTAGCTGTTTCACTTGATCGAATTGCAAGGAAAGCGTCCCATAAGATGTCTCCTATTTCAATGGATGGGCAAGACCAATCGGATGCAGGTCGGTGGGAATAGAATGAGAAGTGCTCCTTGCATGACCAAGTCATTAACGTCATTACAAATTTCATAATAGCCAATTTGTTTCCATAAGTTTACTAGGTCCGGATGAATAAGAATTCCTCTCGCAATTACGTTAAGTTGTCTATTATTTTCGAATCCATCTTTGGAAGGATACTCCTCAGGAATTGGTTGTTGATGAATATGTGG
>QZLH01000076.1:94509-113840 GCA_003833135.1 Oehlia diaphana | reverse complement strand
AAGTTTACTAGGTCCGGATGAATAAGAATTCCTCTCGCAATTACGTTAAGTTGTCTATTATTTTCGAATCCATCTTTGGAAGGATACTCCTCAGGAATTGGTTGTTGATGAATATGTGGATCGCTATTTAAATCTAATTGATACGCTTTTGGTCTAGGAGGAATGGAACGAACCGTTTATTTAAAATCAAATCTTCTATATCTTTCAAATTCTTTCTCAACATGCCGGGAGCATAATTTATCACGTGAGGGCCTGCGGAGAGAAAGTGAAATAGCTCCATATCATTACCCTTTGAAGGCAAGGTTTCATTCATATTAGCTAATTGTTTGTATCCTTCATCTAATAGATAAGTGAACACGAATATGGGTAAATTGCTCGCCCAAGGAGATTTGATTTTTTGTTGGAAAGTGCGAATTCTATCCACATAAAGTTGACCGACATTATGCTCTATTTTGAGCTCTATCGACTTTTGATCATATTTTCCGAAATGCATAAGTAATCTTTGAATAAAATAACTTGATATTGGAACTTTTTTCGTAATTAATGTTTTACATACTGGGATATCTATAAAAGTAGGGCCCAATAAATTCACTAAATCTGGATGAATAAGGATTTTACAAATTTTATAACAACTGATTTGTTTCCATAAGTTCACTAGGTCCGGATGAATAAGAATTCCTCTCGCAATTACGTTAAGTTGTCTATTATTTTCGAATCCATCTTGGAAGGATACTCCTCAGGAATTAGTTGTTGATGAAAATGTGGATCGCTATTTAAATCTAATTGATACGCTTTTGGTCTAGGAGGAAATGGAACGAACCGTCTATTTATAATTAAATCTTTATATCATCAGATTTTTTCTCAACATTCCGGGAGCGTAATTTATTACGTGAGGGTCTGCGGAGAGGAAGTGGAATAACGCCATATCATTACTCTTTGATGGTAAGGTCTCATTCATATTAGCTAATTGTTTGTATCCTTCATCTAATAAATAAGTGAACACGGATATGGGTAAATTGCTCGCCCAAGGAGATTTGATTTTTTGTTGGAAAGCACGAATTCCATCCGCATCAAGTTGACCGACATTATGCTCTATTTTGAGCTCTATCAACTTTGATCATATTTCCGAGAAGCGTAAGTAACCTTTGAATAAAATATCTTGATATTGGAACTTTTTCGTAATTAATGTTTTACATGCTGGGATATCTATAAAAGTATAGCCCAATAACACAGCGTGGAATAATGCATGAGATTTTCCATAACGCACTAGCAACACTTCTGTTTTGGCATAAGCATCTTTTGAAGTGACAGACCAGTCTCGACATGTCAATGCCAAAGATATCTTTGTAAATAGGTTTTATTTCATTGATTTCGAAGCAATTGTTGAGGTGCAAAATTAATAGCGAGAGGGCCTGTGGATATTAAGTGAAATAATTCCATGTCGTTTCCTAAATTACTGTCCCATGAAAGTTGTAATTTCTTTTGAAAAGCTTGAATCAAATTTACATGGTGGAAAGGTAAAAACTTTTTATTTAAAATCAGATTTTTAATATAGAAAGAAATTTTTGAGTAGCTTGAGTTTCGATATATGAAGTGAGGTTTGTTAAATATTGAGATACCTACAAAAGTAGGGCCCAATAACATAGCGTGGAATAATGCATGAGATTTTCCATAACGCACTAGCAACCATTCTGTTTTGGCGTAAGCATCTTTTGAAAATATTGTTGCATTTTAATAAATCAGGTAATTATTAATGGTTGTAGCACAAAATCAATTAATCTTAAATTTTTCGATAAAACCAATGAAACCGATAAAACATAAATACGAAAGCAAATATTTTTTTTTAAAAAAAAGAATTTAAAAAGAATTTTTGATCGTGAACTACCCTTTTTATACAAAAAATCGGAGTACTCAGTCCTGACTCAGGGATAACGTGATGATTCCGGGATAAAATTTTATCTAGCCTATTTTAGGACTTTATCAAAGACACTATGAAAAAGGAAATTTACAGTTGAAGATCATTTCTCAGAGTCAGTGTGGCATATATATGTATAAATAATCCAGTATCATCTTTTATGAATAGGAAAAAGTTGAAAGAAGTATATTGATACTTATTTTAAATATTCGGAAGATAAAAATATATTAGTGAATGATACTTAAATTTGTACGAATACTCACGGATGTAATATAAATGAATAATCCGGAAAAAAATTACCTAACGAATTAATAACAACGAATAGTAGGAAAGTAAATGGAAAATAATTTTGGAAATTAAATAAACGTAAAAATGGATTTATAACATTTATTATATGATTGTGTCTTTGTCTCTCGAAAAAATATTATTTTACATATCATCCAAAAATATTTTTAATAGTTTAATACAAAGTTACAATAATAAAAAAAATTGGCGGTCAAAATAAATAAATAATCTTACTACTAAAATTAGAAATTTTTTTTACAGAAAAGAAATTCGGATGATAATGCACATTTTTTATAAATTTAATTTTGAAAAACAAAATAAGTATATTTTTTCTTTTTTCATATAATTTTAAATGGGAAATGGTGAATTTTTAGCCAAGTAACCAATTTGTTCAATCAAAAGGGTTATCACCCTAATAATTTTTATTCCCTCTCATGATGGAAACAAATCTCCGAGCGATAATAGAATTGTATAAAATAGTAATAATACTAAAAAATATTAGTTTATAAATCGAATATTCGATATATTTTGTCGACCTAAAAGTTTTCACTGCGGTGTAAATATTATTTTTTTTTTTTTTTTACTGGTTTAAGAAAAAAAATAATTACGCCGCAGTAAAGTAAATATAAAAAAATTCCATTTAAGGGAAATCAATAAAAGATTAACGATAAAATTGTAATAACAATAATTATTTGATCTCTATATTGTTATCACTTGTCAAAGTAGACAAAAAAAATTAAACATTAAGCGATATTTCAAGTTTCCTATGAAACAAATACAGTACCTATAAATCAAACTGTGCAAAATACCCCTGCATAATCGTTGTACCAAACGTTACAACCTTGTTAAAATTTTTGTCAATCATTCTCGTTAAAAACTTGAAATTTGTTTTGTGATACCATACCATGGGTATGTAATAATTATTAATTGCGTAATTTCTTCAGCCCTTTCATAAATAAAAAAAAAATTCCAAGTCAAGTCAAAATGATTACCAATCATTTTCGTTGGATATATCACGATTTTTAGCTAAAATGATTTTTAGCATCGATCTAAAATTACGATAAATTTATTACAAGTTAATTTGTGTATTACTATATGGTTCTTTAAGTTCGTTGACCTCGGTACAGAACAATGGGCTGTTGATAGTTAACGATAATATTAATTTTTGTTAATTAAACACTTCTAGAAAAGTTACAAAGGAATAAGCATCTTTCTATTTGAAGAAATTACCATCATCATAAGTTAAAATAAAAATATGGTTCATGCATAAAGATATGAAATACAACACGAGTTCATAACCGGACTAACTTTGTAAATTCACCCAATGAATTAAAACTAAACTTTTACGCCAAAGGATCTTTTGTAAACTGAAAAAGGTACTGTGTGTAAAAAAAAAATGCTTTCATTATAAAAAATTTTAATATATAAATAAATAATGCACGTTCCGTTATTTCGGGGATAAGTTTTTTTTTATATTGTATATTTTAAATGCTTCTAAAAAATTTTTTATTTTTTAAATGGTTCTAAAAAAGGAAAGGCGGTAAATCTATTAATAAAATTTACGTAAATGTGATCACCAATGAAATACAAATTTTTTATTTATTAATAAATGCATTATTTGCCAAATTTTTAAAAAACTCAATTTAAGGTAAAAAATTATTATAATAGGATTTTATAATCGGATCCATAAATTTTATATCCGAAGAACTTTTAATTACACGGTCCTATCCGATTTCTAGATTTATGATTTTGTAAATTGTAATTATCCAAGCACAATTTTTAGAGTTATCTTGCAGTTTAATTAATTTTGGTATTATTGAAATGATTATTTCCTTTATTAAATTATTAAAGATTCACAATAGCATTTTTTTGCCGCAGATATCAGTGTGGCACGATGATCAGCTGAAAAACATGGAGTCAATATAAAAACTGTTAAAATTAGGCACGACGGGATCATTTTACCGACAGTCATTTTAATACATGGAATCTTCCCATGGTCATATCCTCCGCTTTCCCTAAACATGTGATCATAGCCAGAATTGAAATTGGGATCGGGTCATTGATCAAGCTACACAATTTCACGCTCAAAAAAATGTAAACAACGTGAGCTGTTCCATCATTCAATAATTATTCTCAAAATTTCGCTTTCTATAATAATTCATTATACATAAACTTGAACCTATAATGATCGAAAGGAAATTTACGTTAAATTACATGCAGATTATACCAACCTTAATAATAATTCGTTTAATTTACTTTAGATTTTAGAACATAATAATAAACGTGTTATTTTTATACATAACCGATGTCTACAAAGATCGGCATGATCCTAATAGGCTGCACAAATAAATGAAAGTTATTATAAAAAAATAACTACGCCACTAGTACTGCACATTTTATTCGTATTTTTGACTAATGCGATTCATTATGATAATATGACTCTTCGCTTTGATCTTGGTTTCCTTTATTGCTTTAATTTAATGCCGGATTAGGATTAGTTAATTAAAATATCACATGCGTGCATTTTTTTTTGCAGTGTTGGTCATTGAAAAAAAATTTTTATATGTTCATAATACTTCCAAGATAAATTGAAGGTTTAAACTTGACAATGTCCAAAAAAATAAATTGTTTAAAATATTTGTCACAAGTAGAACTAGAGGCCTGCATAGGCCAAAAATTCAACTCGGACCCGACCCAATGCAGGCCTCTAATATGAACTAATTTTTTTTTTGCGGAATATTACTGAATTCGTCTCTCTTAAAAAAAAAAAAATTCTTTGCAGTATTTGTCGGGTGGTAAATTGTATCCCAATTTTTCTGTGCATAATTGTTTATCGTTTAGGCTGAATAAAGTAATAAATAGAATAGAATAGAATGTATAAATCATTTAATACATGATTTTCATGGTGAAAATTCTATATAAAAAGGGCAGTTAAAACCTTTTTTTAAAAATTTTCATCGTTATTTTTTTTTTATCATATTTTGTTATAAAACTTAAAAACCATTTTATTTTATTCTACTTTATTATATTTTAAGAAAGGTTGGTATTACAAGAATTATTGAAATGCAAACGAAAAACAATACTAGTACAAGCACCATTGGTCTTCTTTAATCGATTTAAAGAATTCAATAACGAACAATAGCTTTTCGTGCTACACAAGTATAAATATATTTTACAAGGTTGGTTTCTTATAAGAACCTCTGAAATTCCCTCCCTCAAAAAAAAAAAAAAAAAAAAAAAAAAAAAAAAAAAAAAAACACAAACAAAAAAAAAAAAAAAAAAAAAAAAAAAAAAAAAAAAAAAAAACATTTATTATTTTCCATCAATTCAATAATTTATAAAAAACTATGGATACTCATAATTCTTCAAATTCGCAAACAACTGTTCAGACATACGATACATATAAATTGCGATAACGTTAATAACGTGATTTCTGATCAGCTACTAATGTCAAACAAGGACCCCGGAAACTTATATTAGATGTGACCGGCAAAAATTGGCCAATTTTATCATTTTTTTACTCGCAAGCTGATTGGCTGGAAATGAAGATCGTTACTATAAAAGGAAATTAGATCACATGACACTGCAGAATTTTTGTATCACATTTCCTTTTTTAGTATGATTTTCATGTCTTTATTATTAACTTTACCTATAACTTAGCCGGTAACATCAGGAATTTTTTTATATAAATTTTACCTAGTGTATGCGCCTGTCACTAATATAAGTTTCCGGGGTCCTAATATGATTGGCGTGGCACATTCAATCACGATCATTAAACATTTCTAAAAAATATTTTTTGCTGTTTCGCGCGAAAAAATATAAGAGATAGAACTTCAAAATAAAATATTAAAAATATTATTAAAGTTTTGGTTCTTGTTATATTTGAAATTAAAATAACATTACATTTCATATTAAAATAAAATGTTTTATATATACTTTATTATGAAGTTTTAATAAACAAATATAAAATACTAAAAAATTTTACAGAAACTTTAAACTATAATACTTTTATTTGTCAATAAATACTCTAACTAAATTTAATATCTAAATATTCCAACGTCTGTTGAACATTACTACTTATTTGACAATAGCTAGTATACAGTAGTTTAATAAAGTGCTGAAATTATTCTGTAAAAAAAAGGTATTATATATTCGCACAGTAAATTAAAACAATAATAATTCCATGAATATTTACTCAATAATCATAAAAAATAATATCTGGATATTTTCATACCCGATGAAAAGCAAGTTTTGTTTGACCAAAATGCTTGAATTACGTCATAGTATTGTAGTGCCATAATTTTGGGATTAAATTTCTACTTCTGAAATTAGTAAATTAGATCGTCTATATTTTGTGTAACATTAATAGTCCGAAGTAATTTGGATCGGAAATGAAGATCATCCCAATAGTGTAATGATGTAATAAGTTATAATTAATTTATTATTATTTACGTTGATCGAAGGATCAACATGGAAATTATTATATAAACCCCAACCTTTTGACTTAGTATGGGAGTTCCTTCACTTCTTATCTTTCTTTTTAGTCCTTTTATTTTTAGTTTCACTTTTAATAAATATTTTAATGTTAATAATTATTTAATATTATATTCACGATTTTACATAATCATTTTATTTTATATTTAATAAATAACTGTGTTATAATGACATATTCTTACATAATAAAGAATAAACTTTTTGTTAAATTATAAATTTTATGATTATACGAAACAAACTTAAATCTTGTGACGTACAGAGTGGCAGAAGCTGTCGTTGCAGTATTTATATAAAAAGTTGAAAATATTACAAATAGTGAAATAGTGAGTATAGTTTTATGAATATACAAACTAGCTTGGAGAAATATCTGAGTAGTTTCATACCTGCNAATTTTATCATTTTTTTACTCGCAAGCTGATTGGCTGGAAATGAAGATCGTTACTATAAAAGGAAATTAGATCACATGACACTGCAGAATTTTTGTATCACATTTCCTTTTTTAGTATGATTTTCATGTCTTTATTATTAACTTTACCTATAACTTAGCCGGTAACATCAGGAATTTTTTTATATAAATTTTACCTAGTGTATGCGCCTGTCACATCTAATATAAGTTTCCGGGGTCCTGTCAAACACTATGTCTCCTCACTTAATCAATATCAGCAATCCATGTCTAATCATCAGCAGCAATATCCCTATAAGAAATTTTATCCGTTATTTCTGTAAAAACTCCGTAAAAATGAGCCTTTAACGGAACCATTCACAGTAAATGTAAATAATTCGATAATTCCGCGATATAAGGTTATTAATTCCGGAAATATGAGTCTTTACGAAAAAAAGACGGAATATAAAAAATGGATCGACTTTTTTTACAGGGCGACCATAAGAACCACTCACAATTAGTGGATTTACGCAATCAAATTGATTGCTCGGCACAAAGTGCTTCATTTATTTCCAATAATTTGTTTATTCAGCCAGGCATAATAATTTCATTAATAAATATCATGTGATGACATTCGTATTATATAAATAACAAAGTGTATAGTCCTTTTACAGTTTTAAAAAAATTAAATATTTTATTTAAATAATGTCAAAAATAAGATAAAATGGTTATACAATTTATTTCTGCGATACTATAGCAACTACTACATATATATATTATTCTAGAATATAACTAAAGAAATAGTGAATAAATGAAATATAGAATGAAATCGAAAATTTTACTACTAATAAATCAAACTTTATCGTTGAAATCCTGAAATATTATTCAAAAAAGCAAGAACTTGCTGAATATCCATATTAGGAATAATGATAAAATTTGACTGAGGAGAATTAATGGTAATGTTAAGAGATATACCAGATTGAGGTAAAGAGAATTGCGGGGATGAATCATTATTAGACAAAGGTGGTTGGTTATTATTGTGATTAGTATTGTTTGGATCGTGATTATTATTATCACTGGATTGTTGATAATTGTGGTGGTGATTATGAGAATCGGGTTGATGAATATATTGATAATTAGCATCATATTGCTGCTGATGATTAGGTGATGCAATATTGTGTTGCTGATTATGATTAGGTGAATTAGCTGAAGAAACATTGGATTGCTGATCAGAAAAGGTAGTAACGTTATTTTTTGACATGGGTTGCCGACCGGGAGATTGTTGATAGTTTGCATGTTGCTGGCTATTAGGTGAAGCGATATCATGTTGCTGATATTGCTGATTATGATTAGGCGAATTAGGTGAAGAAACATTGGGTTGCTGATTAGAAGATGTAGTGGCGTTATTGTTTGACATGGGTTGCCGACCGGGAGAGATAGTGACGTTATTGCTACAGTTAGAAATGGCGTTACTATATTGTTGATAGTTAGCATCATATTGTTGCTGGCAATTAGGTGAAGCGATATCGTGTCGCTGATATTGCTGATTATGATTAAGTGATGCAACATTGGTTTGCTGATCGGGAGAGATAAAAATGGTGGATTGTTGATTATTATATTGTTGATAATCAGCATAGTTAGCATCATACTGTTGTTGGTGATTAGATATGGTTTGCTGATATACATTGGGTTGTTGATCGAGAGAGATAGTGTTTGACATGAGTTGTTGATCAGGAATCATGTTATTAACTTTATTGCAATATATATCGCACGTATGCGAATTGGATTCACCAAAATTATTTGAAGAATTAGGATTGACCATAGTTTTTCTATAAGTAACTGAATAATTGAATTGATGGAAATGATGGATTTTTGTTTTTAAGTGAAAATTTCAGAAGTTTTATATATATATACA
The DNA here is from genome assembly GCA_003833135.1 of Oehlia diaphana. NCBI lineage: Eukaryota > Fungi > Glomeromycota > Glomeromycetes > Glomerales > Glomeraceae > Oehlia > Oehlia diaphana. The sequence goes on along the minus strand of QZLH01000076.1, from coordinate 104,849 downwards.
GTATATATATATATATATATTTGAGAAAGGAAGATTTCAGAAGCTTTTATATATTTTTTCGAGAGATGAGAATTTCTGAGGTTTTTATATTTTTTTCCGAGGGATGAGAATTCTGAGGTTTTTATATTTTTTTTTTTCGAGGGATGAGAATTTCTGAGGTTTTTATTTCTTTTTTCGAGAGATGAGAATTTCTGAGGTTTTTATATTTTTTTCGAGATGAGAATTTCAGAGGCTTTTATAAGAAAAAATCTTGTAAATACATCTATTATTCTCGTGTGGCACGAAAAGCTATTTCTTGTTAAATTCTTTAATAGGATCAAAAGAATGGTCCAATGGTGTTTTGCATACTATTATTTTTCTTGGGAATCGGCACGTTCGTTTCTACCGATAAGATTTGATTTGTTGGTATAAACGTAGTGACGGGCCAATCTAGTGATTTTCAAGACCAAATTTTTTAAGTATGCGTTATTTCTTGAAGATAATCACACTATCAATAATTATTCAGTTAGCTTCGCTTAGCAACCTTTTCTAGAATTAATCAATAAGAGAATCATTTTTCTACCCTAAATCGTCTGTTATTTTCCTTATCAAGAAATATTCTCGTGAAATCACTCTAAAAGCGATTGGAAGAAAATATTGACAGGAAGGAACTAGTTGCTTTTAGTGTTGGTCGCCGTAATAGTTGTAACAGGTTGAAAGGTAATAACCGTATGTCAATTAAGTTGTAATTTCTGTAATTTCCGACTTGTTGCAATTGGTGTAATGTTCGGTGTGTAACATTCGAAATGGATGTAATTTTATTTTAATAAAATTAACAGTGCCGCCATTGCATGCTTCCCAATACCATCACGACTTATCAGATTTTCGAAGGTAAATTTGAAGAAGAGGGCGTTTTTCTTTAACAATTTGGTTTAAGGACGTTATTTTCGTTCTTATTTGTTTCTTTTTTTGTAGGAAGAACCCCTTGGACCTTTCGGCATGAGCATTTGAAGGTAAATTTGGAAGGTAAATTTGAAATGGAGAGCGCTTTTTTCTTTAATAATATGGTTTAAGAACGTTATTTTCGTCCTTATTTGTTTCTTTTTTTGCAGGAAGACCCCTCTTGGACCTTTCGGTATGAGCATTTGAAGGTAAATTTGAAATGGAGAGCGCTTTTTCTTTAATAATTTGGTTACGAACGTTATTAACGTTCTTTTTGTTCCTTTTTCAGATGCGGAGTTGGTGAGAAGTGCTTCTTTGCGTAGCTAAATCATTAACGTCATTATTTGTTTCCATAAGTTTCCCAGGTTCGGTGCGAGAGTTGGTGAGGGTAGGATGGTAGGCGCCCTTGCATGACCAAATTATTAACGTCATTACAAATCTCGTAATAACCTATCTGTTTGAATAAGGATTCCGCTTTTGGTCTAAGAGGGAACGTTTACTTAAAATCAAATTTTTAAATTCTTTCTCAGTATGACCGGGAGCTAAATTTATCACGTGAGGGCCCGCGGATAGAAAGTGAAATAACTCCATATCACTATTCTTTGAAGGTAAAGGTTCATTCATATTAGCTAATTGTTTGCTAATAAATAAGTTAACACGAATATGGGTAAATTGCTTGCCCAAGGAGATTTAATCATTTGTGTTGGAAAGCTCGAGTTCTATCAGCATAAAAATGACCTCTATTTTGAGCATCATCAATTTTTGATCATATTTTCCGAAATGCATAAGTAATCTTTGAATAAAATATCTAGATATTGGAACTTTTCTCAGGTTTTCCATAACTGAACAACCTTTGAATAAAATAACTTTGATATTGGAACTTTTCTCGTGATTAGTAGGGCCCAATCGCACAGAGTGGAATAATGCATGAGAATTTCCAAGACAGAACAACCTTTGAATAAAATATCTTGATATAGGGCCCAATCGCACAGAGTGGAATAATGCATGAGATTTTCCATGACAGAACAACCTTTGAATAAAATATCTTCTTGAGTTTGGAATTCATTTTAAGTATATTTTAATAAAATTTTAAGTACTTTTTAAGAAAAAGTATAAACCGATTAAACACGAAATCAAAAAATTAGCCTTTTTATAAAAAAAATCTGAGACTCAGGTCCTGACTCAGGGATAACCCGTGATGATTCCGAGATAAAATTTATCTAGCCTATTTTAGGACTTTATCAAAGACACTAAAAAAAAGGAAATTATTAGTTGATCATTTGTGTGCATATATAAAAACCAGTGTCCTCGTTTCTGAAAAGGGAAGGAGATGAAAGAAGATATACGTTTACTTATATTTTAAATACTCGGGAGACAAAAATATATTAGTGAATGATAATTAAATTTGCACAATATTCACGGATGTAATATAAATGAATAATCCGGAAAAAAATTATAACAAACGAAAAATACGAAAATAAATGGCAAATAATTTTGGAAATTAAATAAGCGTAAAAATGGATTATAATACTTATTATATGATTGTGTCTTTCTCACTGAAAAAAATATTATTTTATATAATGAATATAATAATTTATAACATATCCAAAATAATTTTAATAGTTTAATACAAGTTACAATAATAAAAAAATTGGCGGTCAAAATATGCGCGTGAATAAATAGAATAATCTTATTACTAAAATTTGAATATTTTTTTTATTATTATTTTATATTATCTTAATTTAGTTGGCGAAGCAGAAGAATTCAGCACATTTTTTGTAAATTTATGAAAAAAAAAATAAAATTTAATAGTATATCTTTTTTTTTGTTCATATAGAGTGCATATTGCAGATTTAGTAAGTTTTTAATGGGGAATGGTGAATTTTAGCCATTTGTTCAATCAAAAGGGTTACCACTTACTACCCTAATAATTTTATTTCCTCTCCATTCACTCATGATGGAAACTAATCTCTGAGCGAGAATAGAATTGTTATAATACTAAAAAATATTAGTTTATAAATCGAATATTCGAATAATTTCGATCTAAAAAAAAAAAAAAAAATAATTATACCGCAGTATAGTAAATATATTTCATAGCTCCAGCAAATGAAAAATTTCTTTAAACAATTTTAATTGGCTACTTTAGTTAAAATTACATACATAAGATAAAAAATTTCAAGGAAAATAAAAGTTTTAAATTTGTAATAACAATAATTAATTTTGATTTCTATATTGTTATCACTTGTTATTCCAGACAAAAAAATTAAAACATTAAGTTCACAAAACGATATTTTCAAGTTCTCTATGAACAATAAATACCTATATAAATCAAACTGTGCAACATACCCCTGCATAATCGTTGCATTACATTATTTTTAACCGAACGTTACCAACTTTGTTAAAATTTTTGTCAATCATTCTCGTTAAAAACTTGAATTTTGATATTAGTGATACCATGTGGCATTTTTCTTTGAATTGCGTAATTTCTTCAGCCCTTTCATAATAAAAAAATTCCAAAGTCAAAATGATACCAATCATTTTCGTTGGATATATCACGATTTTTAGCTAAAATGATTTGTCGTATCGATCTTAAATTACGATAAATTTAATTACAACTTATTTCCAGGATATAATTTGTTTATTACTATATAGTTCTTTAAGTCGGTGCAAAACAATGGGCTGTTGATAATATTAATTTTTGTTAATTAAACCGTGAGAAAAGTTATAAGGGAATAAGCATCCTATGCATGAACTATATATTATTTAACATTATGATGATAGTAATTTCTTCAAATAGAAAGATATGAAATGATAAACTTACGATAGGAGAAAGATATGAATGATAAACTTACGCTATAACAAAAAAAAACAAACTGTAGTACAATATGACTATGTAAATTCGCCCAATGAATTAAAACTAAAACTTTTACGCCAAGAGAGTCTTTTTTAACCTGAATATAGATACTGTATAAAAAATGCTTTCATTATATAATATAGTAAGTTTTTTTTTTATATTGTAATATTCTAAAAACATTTTTTATATGTATGTTTTTTTAAATGTGCATTATTCGCATATGATAAAAGACACCTCATGTTATAAAAAAAATTTTTTTATCTCGTAAATCTTTTCCGAATTTTTTGTAGTTTTAAATTTAAATTCCTTACAGATTCTAGATGCTTTTCGTTCAATAAAATGCTGCACATTTTTTTATAATTAAAAAAATCAGTTTAAAGTAAAAAATTGTTTTAATATATTATAAAAGATTTTACAACCGGATCCATCCCGAAGAACTTTTATTTACACGGTTCTATCCGATTTCTGTATTTATGATTTTGTAATTGTAATTATGTAAGCACAAATTTTTGGGGTACTCCTGTAGTTTAATTAATTTTGGTATTATTAAATTATCAATAGCATTTTTGCCGCAGATACGCAGCACTATCAGTGATCAGTGGCACAATGAATGATCAGCTGAAAATCATAAAGTATATTAAACGATCTGCATGCATGTAACGTAAATTTCGTAAATTTCCTTTCGATCATTATAAGTTCTTTAGTTTATCTGTGATAAAACAATGGTTTAATAAGTTCATGTATAATGAATTATTAAATTTTTGAGAACAATTATTGAAATATTGAATGATTGAACAGCTCACGTTGTTTACATTCTTTGAGCGTGAAATTGTGTAGCTTGATCAGTGGGCCCGATTTTAGGACCTACAATTTTTGATCCAAGCAAAAACATTGGATACAGTGATCTGTGGTCAGCCAACTCAATTCGGTTTTGATCACATGTTTAGGGAACGCGGAGATATATCATTGGAAGATTCCATGTATTGAAATGACTGTCGGTAAAATGATTCCGTCATTCCTAATTTTAACAGTTTTTATATAAAAAAGTATAAATTTTTTTAAATAATAAACATGTTATTTTTATGCATAACCCCAAAGTCTACAAAGATCGGCATGATCCTAATAGGCTGCACAAATTAATTAGCCAAAATTAGAAAGTTATTATAAAAAATAACTAACGCCACTAGAACTGTATATGGTCGATCTCGACTAATGCGATTCATTATAATTTTTCTATAACTTTATAATCCTCCTGCATAAATTTCCTTAATAATAATAGCTTATGATTATGATAATACAACTTCGCTTTTAATCTTTGTTTCCTTTATCGCTTTTAATTTAATGCCGGATTAGGATTAGTAGTTAATTGAAATATCACATGCGTGCATTTTTTATTTTTGTAGTGTTTGTCATTGGGAAAAAATTTCTAAATTTCATTGTTAAAAAAGATGTATGTTCTAATACTTCCAAGATAAATCGGTGGTTTAAACTTGACAATGTTCAAAAAAAATAAATTGTTTTAACATTTTATTTGTCACAAGTAGAACTAGAGGCCTGCATAGGCCAAATATTCAACTCGGACCCGGCCCAATGCAGGCCTCTAATATGAACTAATTTTTTTTTGCGGAATATTACTGAATTCGTTTCTCTTAAAAAAAATTTCTTTGCTGTAATGTTGCATCATTTGGGAAAAACCATTTGGAAAATTGCCAATTTTTCTATGCATAATTATTTATCGTTTATGCTGAATAAAGTAATAAATAGAATAGAGTAGAATGATTCTAGAATTCTAGAATTTTTCATTGTCTGGTAACATATTTATTATTATGAATATCAGGTATTATTTTTATTTACCCTATTTTGGAAAGTTTTTCATGTTCATCGATATAAAAAGGGCTGTTTAAAATTTTTTAAAAAATTTTCATCGTAATTTTAGTATAATTTTTTTATTTAAAAAAAAAAAAAAAAAAAAAAAATTTTTTTTTTTTAAGCATATTTTGTTGTAAAAACTTAAAAACATTCTATTTATTCTACTTTATTATATTTTAAAAAAGGTTGGTATTATAAGAATTATTGAAATGCAAATGATTGTATAGAATATTTAGAGTGAATTCTTTGAGACTATACATACTGCAAATTGGAAGAAAGGACCTCGAGATTGTTGGATGAAAATAAGAATTAATTAAATTAACATTGCATTCTCTCGGAAATACTCCTTCAATATTTCTTAAAGAGGTGAGAATATTTTAATATATTTACTATAAAAATGCCACCATGAGAAAAATGTGAAAAGAAATTTTCGATAATCATGAGTGGAGATAAAGGCGGTCGGAGTTACAACTAGTACCTCTATTTCTTCCGGGTTCTTGAAGAGACCTCTTGGAAATATTGAGCCTTTTACGATATTTATTTACGGATCATAAAGTCCGCTGCCATTGTAATTGTAAAAACATTCCTAACCAATTATACTCGATGTGAAAAGAAAAGACAACTATTACTCCTTTTCCCCAACCGGCTATTATTGAGAAACCTATCGTTCTTTTGTTTTTTACCCGTCAACGAGCCACGAAGCCTTTTTAAGATGAACACCGTCAAATCAAGATAATGATCTAAATCGACAATAATTATCTTCAATTATAATGCAACAAATTTAGTGTTTTTTACGCGTACTTTATTTATATTGTTGTTAAACATTATTTAAAAAATTTTATCTTGAAATCACCAAGTTACCTTAAATTGAAAATATGTTTCCGTTACTACGTTTTTACTAACAAATCAAATCTTATCGATAAATTTTTTTTTTGACATTTAGGAACGAACGCGCCAAAACGCAGGAAAATAATAGTACAAACACCATTGATCTTCTTTTAATCGATTTAAAGGAATTCAATAACAAACGATAGTTTTCGTGCTACACAAGTATAAATATATTTTACAAGATTGGTTTCTTATAAGAACCTCTGAAATTTCCCTCAAAAAAAAAACATTCATCATTTTCACATCAATTCAATAACTTATAAAAAAACTATGGATACTCATAATACTTCAAATTCGCAAACAACTGTTCAGACATACGATACTTATATGCCTGTCATGCCTGTCAAATATTGCGATAACGTTAATAGCGTGATTTCTGATCAGCCACTCATGTCAAACACTACAACTACCGTCATTTCTAACTATAACAATAATGCCATTATCTCGCAACCAAATGTTCCTTCACCTAATCACCAGCAGCAATATGATGCTAACTATCAACAACATAGTAACGCCATTTCTAACTATAGCAATAACGTCACTATCTCTCCCGGTCGGCAACCCGTGTCAAACGATAGTTTCACTACCTCATCTGATCATCAACTCAATATTTCTTCACCCAATCATAATCAGCAATATCGTGTTGCTTCACCTAATCAACATGATGCTAACGATCAACAATATATTCATCAAACCGGCATCTCTAACAACACTGATAATCACCACCACAATTGTCAACAACCCAATAATCACGATTCAAACAATACTAAACACAATAATAATCAATCTTCATCCAATAATGATTCACCCCCACTTCAATCTGGTACATTTCCTCTGTTTCTTAACATTACCATTAATTCTCCCCAGTCAAATTTTATCATTATACCTAATTCGGATATTCAGCAAGTTCTTGCTTGTTTGAATAATCCTTCTTCAGGATTTCAACGATAAAACTAATAATAATAACTTTCGAATTTCATTTAATGTATAACCATGTAATATTCTATTTCTTTATTATTTTCTTTATAATCTAGTATAATGAGTAGTTACTGCAGTAAAAATATTTAATCATATCGCCAAAACTCTGAATTATTTTCATTATTTCAAATTCTGCAAAACTTGGGATTTTTTTTTAATAAAAGACAAACAATAGATGAGTTTTATATAGGCGAGCTTATATGAAAAAATCTGTGAAATTTACATATACTATCTAAATAAGTTTTAAGGTCCAACATGACATGGATATCATGCGAATCTGATTATTTTGTGTAAAATATGCCTATATAGATTTTTATTTAAAATTTCATATATTTTTTAAATAAATATTATTTAAAAATTTATAAATTTATCGTAAAACTTTTGACTGCACAAATACATTTTCATAATCATTAAATATTATTACTAATTACACCCATTTAATACCAAAAGTTAAAGTTCGAATTATTTAGCTTTTCAAGCAGCCCTGGTGTTCCACAAATGTAAAAGAGAGTTTTAATGATAAATGTTTATTATCGTTATCCCATAAATTCATGCAAAATTCACATAATTATTTTGGTCGACGTCAAACTGATAATATTATTATTGAATGATTAAACCAAATAATAGTCTAATAACGGCACATAAACCGCAAACCAACCGATAAAACTGAACTACAAAATCGATTGCAAAATTACTGCAAAACCGAATAAAATAATAGTATTTTTGCAGACGAAAATCACGTGATCAACACGTAAAATTCGATAATTTTCAAAAATGAAAAAAATGAGAATAATAGTAAAATTTACAATTAACCTAATTGGTGCAATTTTGTATTTAGCACGAGATCTAAAAACGAAGATCTTGTATGACCTGCGTCGATAAGTAACATCGGTCAAACAAAATAAACATGATTCTATAGACTATAGGGCCATGCGAAAAATACCTTATAAAATGTTTTTAGCATATACATTTTATTACAGGAAACCATTATATCCATCATTTAAACGCATATGTAAAAATTGAAATTAAAGTGAAATTACGATAAAAAGATAATCATTAAAAGAGAAACAATTTTTATAGATAATAATAAATAAAATATTCCAACTGAAGTACATATTACTGTATATTAATAAATTTCTCGCCAATTTTATTCATTTATTTTTAATTAGCTATCCCTTAAACCGTAAGCAATTGCGGTCAAATTTGCCCGCAATTTTATCAAATTTCGGCTCTCATCTAATTTTATGAAAAATAAAGCAATTTTAATAATTTTTTTTTCCAAAATAGGTTTAAATTATATATTATGCAGCACAATTTATGGCCAGAATGTAGATCAATTTGGCAGCAAAATTATGTGCACGATCTGGCCAAAATTAAAGAATTTTTTATAGCGTCATTTATCCTAATTTAGAAATTGCGGGCCACAAAACGATAATTTGTTATTAACGTTAATAAAAAGAAAATCCGTTGAAAAATTGAGTACTGTAATTAATAAATCACTTATATTTTGTCGTGGAAAGCTCACGATAAGCCTTAACGTGTTTCCATTATTAATGGGAATGTTAGGTCGAAAATAACTTTTTATAATTCTTTGACTTTTTAGTTTGTTTCTGCCTTTTTGAGAAGGCATTTTCGTTTGTAATAACGTATATTTCCTGAAGGGTTTTATTTGCGTCATGAACTACCGAAGTGTAAAACGTGTGACTGAAATTTTGGAGACTGCATGGCTGGAACACAAACTTTAATCTGGATCTGAGTTAGCACCGAGTTAGAGATGATTATTTTTTTTTATTTAAATCCACAAAAAATTGCACGTCAATTATTATTTTTAACACTTCGTTAAACTTTCTTATAAAAATTACATTAATACGTATCCTTCACAAGACAATATTGGTAACAGCACTCACGTATCCAATATTACTGAGTTTATTAATAATATCTGCAATAGGTTACTACAAACAACTGCAGAGACTATTCAAGCGGAAACATTAGTAACTGCAAAGATCCTTCTTGTAATTGCAATAATGATGACACTTCCGCCGTGGTGAATAATAATAATTTTCCTGCTACACATGCGACCATTTCTCTTGATCATAATCAACCTATGTGTTAATAAAATTTATACTTTGAATAACGTCTAAAGGTGTGCGCACATCATTAAACCTGTAGCGTAAACCAAAAATTACTAGGTAGTAAAGTAACTTCCCAGCTAGCATTAATCAAATTGATTGCAACATTTGTGTCATTTCATATCATCTGCTCGACACTAGGTTAGGTTCAATATATCGAGATAAGTCTTTCGTAACTAATACTCAAAGAGCGCGAGAATTTCGTCTTCCGTAAATTATTTAACATGGCTTAACGGTTTGATATAAATATATAAATAAAATTTTTCTAACATCGTAATTTAGCGAATTTTTATTGACTTATTTTTGTGCAATGGGAATTTTTATCCGTACAAGCTAATGCGAATAACGGAAATTTCTGCTATCCCTTAATTTTTCATAGGAAGGTCATAGTGCTTTTGCTAATGGTTAGTTTTAATTTCGATTATTCATTTTGTGATGAGAAAAGTTTTAATTAAAGGAATTTCGGCTACAACAAAAAAGGAATTTAATAAAGAAAATAATGACATCAGCATAAATAAAAGATACAGTTGACCCTATATAGTCACCTCACTCCCTTTTTTAATCACACTATTCATTAGTCCACGAATAAAATACCCTTTTTATAGTCACAATATATGTATAAATATAAGGCCGTTCAAAATTAATAATTAGTTTAACGTCCTTTCTGGCCAAAAATTTTGAGGGGGGGGGGGAGGGGATAA
>QZLH01000076.1:48906-89249 GCA_003833135.1 Oehlia diaphana | reverse complement strand
AAAATTGGGCTAATTCAGGGGTGATGAAATTACAGTTTTCATAATTTTCACAATTTTTCGACCTCATTGACTTAATAAGAAGCAAGAAGGTTTCATAGAAAAAAAAAAATATTTACTTAATAGTCCAATCTTGGCATCTACTCAATGCTTTTAGAATGATCATTATTTATACAAATAAAAAAGTGTTTTTTTATTTTTCCACTTTTCCTCTGATTTGAAAGATTGCTCAACACAAGAATTACGCCAAGTTGATCATTGTGTCACTGATCATAATATACAAATCGAATGCACTGCGTATCTGCGTAAAATGATAACTTCTTTGATTGTTTGCATTGTGTTAACAAAAAAAAAAAAAAAAAATTTTTAGTTCAATTAAAATTTCAAGGGAATTATTGAATTCATTTCCGTTTTAACATCTGAAACTTGAACAATTAAAATAGCCTTGTTTATGTGAAATAATTTAATTTGATGGAACTATTTTTTTTGAAAATAATTTTCTTCGTACAAAGCATATGATTCTTAATTGTTGTAATGTACTATTTCTTTTACACTATTAACTATATCAATAAGTAATGCAATTTATATACGCACGTCCTTGTATTTGTAGGAAAAATATCTTCGTATGAATTAGAAAACGAAAATTTATTTCTTATTCAAAATTGAATGAACGATTTATGAGTTTTATTTAAAAATTTTAAAATGATGATATCTTAATAATTACATAAATTTATCTTAAATTATTAATCTTATGTTCTAAATACATCATGCTTTACAAACTTAATCTTTATTAAGAAGGAATTTTCTTAAATCGTAATTTATAAAAGATTGCAGAAAATTCGGATCTATAGAAGTATGAATTATATTAAATTTAGCAAATATCAATAAAATAATACACAATAATTTTCTCACCTGCTAATTTTATTTTCAAAATTAACGGAAAATAAATCCGTTAAAAAATTGGTCCATTGACAAATCATTTGTAATTTGTTGAGGAAGACTCGCGATGCGTCTCAATGTATCTCCATTATTAATTGGCATGTTAAGTCGATTATATCTTCTATATATCTTATTTATAATTCTTTGCCTTCTATGTCTTTTTCGAGAAAGCATAATTATAGTTTATATATTGTTGTATACGTGTATATATGTATAAATATGGTTTTTTTTTAAATTTTTCAATTTAAATTTTCTTCCTTTTTTTTGAGGGAGTTGATAATTTTCCCATCATATTTATATGAAAATTAAATTTGTTGATATATGAAAAAATTATATTACTATTTTTACACCAAAAAATTAATACTAACCTAATTCACATGTTACCGTGAAGAATTTCTCTGAAGCAAGACGCGCATATTTTTTTATGCAATACAAATAAGGAGTGAATTTCCTTTCGGTGGTTCAATTAAACAAGATTGATAAATTTATATCCATCAATCTTTTATGAGTCTGATTGATTTAAACTAGTTTTTTAATAATGAAGACTACTGTGTTCAATAGAAAGGTTATACACGGTACAGTACTTTAATATCTATTATAGTTTCTAATTCGGTACAAGTTATTTTTTTCACATGAGATTTGAATTATAACGAATATAAAGTACTTAACTAACTTTGTTTACTAAATTTAGAATACAAGTGGGAGATCTGTATTTATACCCTGTTTGTTCTTATAATAGAATTTATAACGATTTACCCCAGTAACGCCACAAAAAATTTACACCCCACGTGATTTTTGGCCGGCATTATACGTCTCGGCTGGCATTAAGAAATTAAGCATGTGACAAATAAGGAGTGACAAATAGGATTTTACACACTGAAAAAAATCAAGTCCCTTGAGTACATAGTAAAAATGGAAAACAGGAAAGGTGTGACGCCGGTGACAAATTTTTAAGGTCACGTGGGGGTGGAAAAATTTTGTGGCGATACTGGGGAAGATATTTATAACGTATGGCGTCATGTGAGCTTAAATAGTATGTGTTTACAATATATTATCAGCAAATGAGCTCCAAATAAGTTTCACATTAAGGAATAGCAACTTCTGAAAAATTGGCGTTTGTTCCTTCTTTTATCGGAAGTTTTCGATTTATAAAATATTCAAATTGATGATTATTTCCTAGTTTGGTAAATTTTTTAATTTTTTAATGTTCTATATATGGACAAAATCACCTAATAATGATAAATAATAAACTACAAATAGCAGATTATTAATCGATTTCTTATATTGTTGCACAGAACACAGCCACAAAGGTTAGCAATTGATGTTCCACATATTCAATTATCCGGTCGATTTATTCTTGTCATACATACAATTTATGAAAATAATAAACTCGGAATAAAAATTGAAAACTTACTACTGTAAATAAACCCCTTATTCTTTTGTTATTGTCATACAGAAAAAAATATTATTCATTAATGCGATTTGTTTGTAAAATAATTCAGTTATACGGAATTTTATTGAATGAGATTTAGGATAAATCGAAATATAATTTTAACAATATTATGATCATTACCGATTTACAGATTTTTTTGAAAGAAAAAAGGAAATATAAAGATATTTTTAAATTATTGAAGAATTTTGTGCAAACCACACGTTATTTATCGAAGAGATGGCGGTTGTTTTATTGCTTATTTTCCTTTTTTGTTATTACAAATGGCGGATTACGTACAATTTATGTTAATAACAGTAGTTTAAAGGTATAATTAGTAATTGTGGCGCAAACTAAATACAATGTGACAAGTAACATTTTTTTTTTTTTAGCTTGAAGATAAGAATGCTGAAAAGCTCGTGTAATATGTTTAGCTTTAATCGTAGTATTATTTTAATAAATTTATTGATCGTACTAGTAACCATGAAATTCAATATATGGTTAGTTTGATGCCCAAATATAGCTTAAACTTTTCCAGCATTTTTATATTACTTGAAGCTTAACTTATGCTTAAGCCTACACTTAACTGAGAGATAGGATAGCACAGCACCATTTTAGCTTTTGAACCGAGTGCTCTGATTGTTTTTTTGGTGATTAACGGTGACGATAACAAATACATCTTTCGTACTATTCAATATAACTATATTGACTTAAAATTAAATAAAATTACAAGATTTAGCGACGCGCGTTATAATAATAAATCTCATAATTTATTTATATAAAATTATTAGTATATATTGCATAATAATAATAATTTCATAACGAAATCTATTAAATATAACTATTATAATTTATGTAGTCAGATAAAATTTCACTATTCCATGACTTTTATACATTTATTACATTTCCTTCTATTACTGCTCATATCGTGCATTTAAAAATAAAATTCATAAAATAATAAAATAATAAAATATTTTATTTAAACATAATTTTCCATAAATCATTCAATTAAAAAACGAACTAAAATTTTATAATTTCTAGATTATATTACTTTAACGCTAATAAAGATGCATAAAGTTTATATTAATCTAAGTTTTTTAGAAAATATGCAAACAATATGTCTTTAAATTTGAATTACACTAATGATCGACTAACGTACAATTTGCATATAAATAAGTACTTAAAACCCGAGAATTTCAATTTTTAGCCTGTCATTATATGTTATGTAAATTTATTTTCCAATATAATTGTTTAAATTATCAATTGTAATTTTATAGTGTACCACTCCCCTGTATATTGTGGCGTTGATGCAGATCATATATAGATATGCATAAATGTATGGATAAATATACTAGGGCTACTAGGGCGCTATTATATTCCTGATTATGGTTATGCCCGATTTGTATGATCCACAAACGCTTTACACCGCACAAATTACTAAAAAAATTTTTATATCTACACTTTTTTAAAATATTTTAGGTTATTTTATTTTTTATTTCATTTTCTTTATTTACCATATAAATGTTGACAAAAATGTTATTCAAAGGTGTAATCTTAGAAAAAAAACCATATAAAGAGCAAAAATCATTCTGGACAATAAGGAATCTTGAATCATTTTATTCAAATTTATACAATAGGAATAATAAGAACAATTCTCGTGAATTAAAAATTGTATATAATTCAATTAAGAATTCTTTATTTTACTATATTGCATTTATAGTAATAATCATTATAATATAGTACTGAATCGGAAGAAAACGTAATCGGAGCGTGTATATGAAAATTACCGTTTATCTCAATAAAAAAGATTTTTCCATGAAGATGAAAATCATGAATTTAAATCATATTTGAATGTTATTTTCATAAAAAGATGTTCGGTAATAACAATTTTAAGAAACGGAATTTTTCTCTATAAACTGAAAAAGGCAAAATAAAATAATGTTATCTATTTTTATAGCATTGAAAGAAGACTGTGCCATAAAAATGGAAGGGTATTTCACCACCGATGATTATTACTAGAGTTAAAAAATACTGATCGCAAAATTTTAACTTAAATAATAAATATGTTAACAAATATTGATTTGATGTTAACCATGACAAAATTTAAATTTTTATTAAAAAAAAAACTTTTAGTGAAGTGAAAAAATTAAAAAAAAATTTTGCATTTTACTTAAAAATTAACTGAAAAAAACGCTTTTTAACCTTAGACAAATCTCTTCTTCTTGTAAATTTACATATAGAATAACTGTTTAATATATGTACTAGTTTTACAGAAAATTCCACAAGGATGTGTTACGTTGTGAAAACTAATATGCTAATCCCCAAACTTCGCCTTAATTCCGCAGCTAACACAAAATTAGTAATTGTCGAAACAAAATATTATTACCGTAAATACGCAAGAATAAATTGAAGTAATTTTATTAATTTTATTAAATAATTAATAATTTTGCCATAAAAAAGTAAAAACAGTTCAAACAAACCATTTGTCTAATAATTAGTTTGCACTCCTAAACTCATTTTAATTATTTTAATTAAAAACTTCGAGTCTTCTTTTTATAATAATTATACTTATTAACCTAAATAAAAATAACAACTTTTCGTTAGAAATGTAAATCATATATAATTTTCTTGATCTTCTCAATATTTTAATCACAAGAGAAACCTTATAAAAAAATTTTACATGTAAAAATCAATGAAGTTAGATTGTTTGAATGTTAATTAACCGATATTTGTTTTGATGTGTGTGCGTTGTTGAAATTGTGCGTAACATACCGCAACACACTATTTGAGCTCATCTAATTAAATAAAACCATATGTGAATTTTTTCATATTAAACTATAATTAATTATAACCTTATAATAAATTTCTACTACTGATAACTTTAAACTCTTCCTATTATTATGTTCCAAATCCTACAAAATCATTATTTCTTTCGTGTAACAAATCGTTTTTCCAAAAAAAAAATTGTTTCACGTCTCGAAAATGATAAAATAATATATCTTCGGATATATTTATGTAAAATCGCTCTGTTACAGCATTTTTTTTAGGTTATTGTATATTCATTTAACTTATTATATATATTCTTTGAATACAAAGTTATTGAATTTTTAAGATTTCGGATTTTTTTAAATGTGCAAATGGCTCAAAAACTTTGATTAGCCTCAAATAAGACTGGAAAAAGAATCTAAATAACTGTGGATCTTGAAGAAATTCATGTCCAAAGAAGATCGTATTCAAAGAAGATGAAGAAATTCGTGTTTAAAGAAGAGAGCAAAAAAATTTTCACGCTTCAAAATAAAATAATCTCCATCATTTGGAGAAGAACTCGCATCAAACCTTTTTAGTTGTATACTAGGCAATAAATGAGTAAAAATTTATTATTATTCGTCGACATTTATTAATTTATATGCAATTACGTATTAAGAATTATAATGGAATCGACACTTATTTCCATGGAATTTACGTAAAAAAAAATTCAATAATAAATTTTATATACAGTATATGGGTCCATAAATAGTTTTAATTTAATTAATTGACCGCTCACTCCAGTGTTGCACGCGTAACTGTATATTATATTATTTTTTATTTGTACGTACTGATCACTAACTAGAGATTTTATTGAATTTAATTCAGATCAAGAAATCATTTGGCATTCATACGAAATAACATCATACTATATGTCTACAAAATATTATTATGATGATCTGTTTGTAAAAAAACATTGCAATACACCCGATAATCTATCTAATTTCAAATAAATAAAACACATTCACTATCATAAAATAATCCAATGTTCTACTATTTAAAAAAATATACGTTGTTTAATTTGTTAACTTTTTCTTTTATTTCTTTGTTAGATATTTAAAATTCACGGATATGTTATATATATACTAGTTAATGAATGATGATGATACAAATATGAGACTTAATGCAAACAAACCTTCCAACTTTTTATACATATAATTGCAATAAATAGAAATATTTTTCATAATCAATATAAGAATAAAATTGTTATATATTTGAAATATATCATGATGATTAAGAAATATACGTGTAATATTAATTTCTTATGACGTTCAATTTTTAAAAAATGATCACGTGATTGTGATTTCAAACCTGATGACTAAAATACTCACATACTCATTCCGTTACCAATGTTGAATTACAAAAGTATTAATAGTAAAAGAATGATATTTCGGACTTTTAACTAATTAAATCCCATTTATTTTGAATCGCAACTTTCAAAATCGCGAAATTAATTTATTCTTATTCATTCATCGGTTATTTCATATACACTTGATATGTTTGCCGTTTCATAGTTCATATAATTAATGATTCCAATATGAAAAAAAATTATGATTACATAATATGCTGTTTATATATTTAGAATGGTGAAAAATCGGTAATCATTAATAAGTGATATTTAGAAATAATTAGTATGAGCAAATGCCAAGTTGTCACTGCATGTTCCAGAAAATGTTTAACGGGATTTACTACGAAATCCAGAATCCCATTATAATGCCAACCCGTAATCCCGAAAATTCAAATTTCCGACACTCATTATCGCCCTATAAAAAAATCGGATACGTTTTTTATAAAGTTTTTATACGATTTTTTTTCCTTAGAAATAACGTATCATGAAAGGATACGGAAAAATGCACAATTACGTATCACTAAAATATGGTTTGGATACGGAATTTACATGGGATTCATATGGAATTTACATGATTTGATCACTGATTTTATCATGAAATTTATATGATTTGGTTACTGAATTTACCATTTATATTACAGTTTACTATAGTTGTATTTACATAAATTTAATTCTACTTTATTAAATTAAATGAAAATTAGAAATTAAACAAATATAAAAATATTAAATACATTATTAAAATTCCCTTCCTTATCAAAACCACCTATTGCAACCTGAATTACCTATCATATGTTCAGGTTCATTCAGAGTCAAACATCCCGAAAAAAAAGAAAAAAAAAAGAAACATAAGAATGTTTAACTTAACTGGAAACCAAAACACCCTCATATAGTATCTGCAATCGTCCTAGTCACCAAGGGTCAGTATTCCTACAAAAAAGAAAGAGAACTCCAAAATGTCTGACCTACATAAAAGAAAAGAATCATGAAACGTCTGATGAAAAAGAAACCAAAATAACTTACAAGAAAAAATCCAGATCTTTTCATAGCGAATTAAAGAAAATAACATCTTCGTTACATGGTTTGATTGGTGCTGTTCATGGGATAGTTAATATCAATTGCAAAAATAGATCCGAAGCCAAAAGTGCATCCTTTGATTTTCGCATCAAAAAAGTATCCGCCTATGGTGTTGATGATGATATTCTCGAAGAGATCCAAAAGTTCCCCTTTCTATTTCAACAATTAATCATCAAAGAGGCCTGTGCTGTAATGAATCGACTTGAAAAAGGAAAAGGTGTGCTGGGTCTTACTTCTCTCAATTATTTCTGCTTGTTTCGCCATCAATATTTATTGCCGTGCAAACATATTTTTCATGAACACATGTACGGCAATAAATTGTTAACCGCCGAAGTATGGAAAATGTTTCATGAAATGTTTGAAGAAAGCGGGTTCGAGGTATATGAAAGTCGAGAGTCCTTCATAGAATATGTTCAAACAGAGCAACAAAAAGGCGCTGAAAGTCGAAAAATTGCTGTAGGTGAATTAACCGAAAGAATGCGCGATAGGTACTGGCGTGTTGAAGAGATGGGTGATGTTGAGAGGATGCAATCTTTTATTTCTATGTTAGAAGCTCTGTGGATCCGATCATCTCGCGTTTTGATAATAATTCAAGTGGAAAAACTTAAAGATTATTTTGATGCTTAATGTTTGGAATTCGCAATAAATTTCATTGATATGAAAATACATTTTATGATTTTTCACAAATTTTTTATGTAAATATTAAAAAAAAATTACATTTAAAACTTAAATAAAACAATAAATATGGGTGGCTTTTTATTTGATTTTTTATTTTTTTATTTTTTTTGTTTAAAATTTAAAATTTTTTTTATTGATTTATTGATATTTTTAAGAAATTTTACTTCGCGGCACATTTTTTTCCGATAAATCACGTGACATATACGGCAAATCCCGAAATCAGATCACGTGATTTGCCCGCTTTAGACGACCTCGATTTTTTTCACATTGCTTATCAGGTGATTAGTCTCACATGATTGTTTTGCAACCTGTACTTACGTCATCTTTCAAGATAATAAAATTATTTTAAATCCGGCCAAATTTTTAATTTCAGTTAGCCGTTAATCATTCAAATAACGCGAAATAATCAGCATATAAACGTGTTTTTCTGGTCAAGCTGTGGCACGGGACGGAAACTTCTTGTAAAATGTATATTAAGAACCATAAATGGGAACAAATAAAAATCACATTCATTTTTCGGAGTTGGTTATCCCGCAGATTCGCTTTTAGTAGTCCATTCCAAATTTAGAAATCTAAATGACAATAGTAATTACAAAATTTAGCTGAATTTGTGCACAATTGTTTGTCTCTCACCTTTCACAAGTTTGTACGAAACCTGTTTCTTTTTTTTACTATACGCGTAATTTTAGAACTTGGTAGTTTTTTTTCGGTTCTTTTATACTCATAATATACCTCATAATATACTCATAATATACTCATATTTACGCGTTAAAACTTTTGCTAACCTTTTAAACTTTTACCCGCCAGCAAAATATATTTGAAATGTCTACTTCAGATCTACAAACTAAGTTTAATGATTCTGATAAAGAAAACGCTATGGACGACCGATACGAAGAACAAGAGAGTGACGATTCAATTGTATATTCTGCAAAAATCGATGAAATTCTTGGGTGTAAAACATATAACCCGGATCAGAGTAAAGACGAGAAACGTTGGTTACGAAAGGAGTACAGAAATCTTATAAATACTACTGAAGGTAAACTACATAAATTGTGCA
This sequence comes from Oehlia diaphana, assembly GCA_003833135.1. Lineage (NCBI taxonomy): Eukaryota > Fungi > Glomeromycota > Glomeromycetes > Glomerales > Glomeraceae > Oehlia > Oehlia diaphana. The sequence continues at coordinate 79,922 of QZLH01000076.1, read as the reverse complement.
TCGACTCAAAAATAAGATAGTAATCAATGATATATCGCGCTTTTTATATTTCTCATGTCTAATTAATAAACGTTATATACATGTGATTTTTATTATTTTATTTATAGAGAATAGACTTGAATACTTAAGACCTGAATCGGAAGGTCTTATACAAAATATTAGGAAAGCAAACAGCTTAAATAGAAAAGGTATATAATACTGTAAATGTATATGTAAACTCTATTATGTTTTATGATATATTAACAAAATCTTTTAAATGAACTAGTAAAGAATACGCACGAAGCAACTCTTGATGCGCGTCTTTTAGTATTGACTTGTAATCTGGGAGTTCAAAGAGCTCGTCGTATGAAATTAGACAATAATTCTTTTGACATTGATAGTTATATATCAAAATTAATTACATTTATGGGAGGCAGACAAATGGATAATGATAGTGATGAGCACTTGGAATTGAATTGGGAAGCTGTTGGAAGATTAGCCTCTCGATTTACAAATCGAGTACCGACAAGTGACTTTATGTGAGTAAATTGCGATATCTAAGACGACTTAATAAAAATAAAATATCGAACAATTTTGTTATTTGTATAGGCTCGGACCTCTTTCTATTGAAACAAAAGAACGCGAAAAAAAAATACGACATTCCTTGAATAAAGATAAAAATTCCTTGAAAGAGCCTGAACAGGTAGACAGTCATGATTTAAGGAAAGCCTTTTTATTTTTATAACAACTTTATTTAATGTTATTATTTCAAATAGTTAAAAGAAAAGGACATCGAAAGGCAGGAAAATGAGACGACAAGAAATGTTAAAATGGTTTTTGACATTTTAGGAGAAAACCAACCGATAAATTTCTTTGAATTTATCATTAATCCTGAATCATTTGGTCAAACTGTCGAGAATCTATTTTATTTATCGTTTTTGATACGTGATGGTAAAGTAAGCATAGACGATGATTCCGGACAACCGATACTTAGTAAGTATAGTAATTTTAAATTTTTTTTTTTATTAACTGAATATTTAATTCGACTGTTATATATAAATTAATTAGCGTTATGTCAACCACCGACCCCTGAGAATTACGCGGAAGGTTTGATCAAAAAGCAGTTAGTAATGGAAATTGATATGAACATGTGGCAGGTAATTAAATTTATAATTTCATATTAATTATATTCTATTGAAATATAGTCCCTCTCCTTAATATAATTTATTTTAAAAGGAACTTATTGAAGTGTATGAAATTAATGAATCGATTATTCCAACACGAGTCAGTCACAAACAAACTAATGGAAGATGGTTAGGGTAAAGAAAAAAGGATATACGATAAATTCGAGATTAAAAAGGCAAGCTTGTGTCGTTACAATTCAAAATTTTTCTTTTTACCCGATCTAAATACAAAAAGTTTAAGGTAAGATTAGTCTTTAAATCGTTGGTTCTTGTAATATAATAGGTAAGTATTAATTGGGCAAGCTAATGTTATAATAATATAATAAAGAGTTACGTTTTAAAATCACAAATTGTATAATAAATTTTCAATGGGCTTATTTAATAGAAAATCATTATTCTAGCACAATTAGTCTCTTACAAAGAATTTTATCCGGCCATTCAGATTCAGTGAGATATTGTTCTACCTTAATATATTATAAATATATTGTACATTAAAAAAAATATATATATTGAATAAATATAATTTATCAGCTCAAGAAGTGTCGAAACAAATTTTTTTTATCAGTATGTGAATCGGTTACGTAAATTTCGTTAATTTAACATGAATATATAATATTTAGAGTTACTATGGTTACTATTGAAAGATTCTAATATGGGAAGAATCTATAGTCAAGCATGATTTATTTCGATTTTTGTAAGTAATTTCAATTAGTGAGTCGGTAGAGAATTCACATTTATTAACATAATTGCATAATTGTATACTTCATATTGAAATTTAATAAAAAAGCAATCCTTAAATGAACTGACATGCAAATTTATCAAAATTAAATGGCTCAGTCATATTTATATTTAACATTTGTATAAAGAAAATTAATATTATTATTACCTATTTATTTTTATAGTTCATCAATAAAAAAATCACCAATTAAATTTTTTTTTTAAATAAAATAAATCAATTTTATACATTTTAAGATAATTGATAATAAATAATGCTACATTATATAAAGTTACGAAATATTTTGTGTTTGTTTTTCTTGAACTTCATTAATTTTATTAGAAGGTGAAGTACCTTGATCAAAATTCGGAGGTTTAGGAATAAGTCCTTTAAACGTGAAGAAAATCTTAATTAAATGAATTCAATAAAAATAAAATAATTATAACAATTTATTTACCTAATGTTTTAAACATTTCTTGATCAGAATTAAAATCATTATTATCGGTTGTTAATAATTTATCACCAGTAAAAATAGAATTTGCACCAGCAAAGAAACACAAAGCCTATTAAAATGAAAATAATCATAATAAAAAGCAATATTTAATATTAAAAAGCAAGTATTATGTGTAGTTCATAAATAATCTAAATAGTTACTTGTTCAGGTTGAGAAAATCGTACACGACCAGCTGATAATCTAACCATTGACTTTGGCATGACTATACGAGCTGTTGAAATCATACGAACCATTTCCCAAATTGATACAGGCTAAAAATTATCAAATATTTAATTCGTCAAAAAATAAAAATAAAAATAAAATCGTTAAATTGAATATAAGAAACTCACTTCTTGTTTCTCCAAGGGTGTACCTTCAACTTGTACAAGAGCATTAATAGGAACACTTTCAGGATGTTGTGGCATTGTTGCTAAAGTATGTAACATCCCAACACGATCCTCAGGAGTTTCACCTAATCCAATAATACCACCGGAACATACAGATATACCAGCCTCACGAACATTTGAAATTGTTTCAAGACGTTCATCATATGATCTTGTGGTAATTATTTTTGGATAATACTCCCTTGAAGTATCCAAATTATGATTATAAGCCGTTAAACCAGCTTCTTTTAATGCTTTTGCTTGCGGTTCATTTAACATTCCTAATGTACAACAAACTTCCATGCCCATAGATCTATTACATAAAACGGAAAATTTCAACATTTTTTAATTACATAATATTATTCATGGAAGTTAAAAATTTTACGCGATTTAACATTTTTTAATGTACCTGATCTCTTTTACGTAACCTAAGATTTTGTTGAAATTGCTTTTTCTACCATGAAGATCTCTCCACGCGGCTCCCATGCAAAATCTATTCAGTCCGTGTATGGAAATTAAATTTCAATAAATGTCATACATTCTAACAACTCATATTAAGAAAAATGCATCACTAAAGTTACCTAGTACTACCAGCTTCTTTTGCTTTCCTGGCAGCTACAAGTACTTCATCATTATCTAATAACTTCGTTGCTTTTACCAGAGTTTTATATTTTGAAGATTGTGGACAATAAGCACAATCTTCTGAACATCCTCCTGTTTTTATACTTAATAAGGTACATTGTTGTACGGCGAGCGGATCAAAATTCTCGCGGTGTACTTTTGCCTTTTATTTAAAATTATGTTAAATTTCTTTATTTAAATTTTTTGGAGGTCATCAATCCTTGCGGAAATTCCGAAATTCACGAGAAATTCCGCGGAATTCGTCACAAGATTTTTATTATTTTTAACTTACACCAAAATATAAAAGATCCATCATAGGTGAATCATAAATTGATTTTATTTCTTTTCTGGTCCAATCATTTCTCATATGCCCAGAAGCGAATAATCCAGCTGCTGAAAGTGGTCTTGTATAAGTTGGTGTTGCCGTGGCTAACTCGCGAACTTGAGTTATTGATAAACGTTTAACCGATATTAAATTATTATTCTTCGGAGTTAATAAACGGAATGCCATAATTAACGACTCGATGATAATATTTTTTTTTTTTGTGAAGAGAGGGAAATCTTTGAAGCTTTTATACCTTTTCTAACTTGCGTATCAGTAACACACCGTATATTAAAATTTTAGATTTGATTTGCAGATCCTAAGATCCTGCCTTATAATCTTCTTAGTCTTTATAAATCGTGCGATTTTAGTAAATTTCTGTTCGGATTAGGATATTTCATAAAATTGATCAACTATTAATTTAATAATTACTAAACTAAAAAAAAATAATTTCTGATTTTCGAACGGAAGTTCTATTGATACGATTAATTACTCCCCACCTAACACGAAAGACAAAATAGATAATGAAGTTATGGTGTTTTAAAGTCCAACAATCTCGATTTTATTATAAAATACCTCGTTTCTATATATCGGTATGCGACTTTAAATATTTAGCTTTTTTTTAAAAAATATATATTAGTTTATGATTTAAAATTTTTTCATTTTAGAATTTTTATAAATTAACTTCAAATAAATCTATAATTTCAATCCAAGAATTATTGATAAAAAATGGATCAAATCGATTCATTAGTACATATATACAAAAATCGACTACTTCTAATGCACGTAGTAAACCCTTGAATCCTTATCAAAAACGTATAGATAGAAATAAATCTTTTCTCATGTATACGACAGCTATACTTATTTGTGGTATAGGGTTTACTTATGCTTCAGTCCCTTTGTATCGAATGTTTTGTCAAACAACAGGATTTAGTGGAACTCCTATAACAAATAGTTCAAAGTTCAGTCCTGAAAGACTTGTACCAGCAAAAGAATCACGTAGAATTAGAGTACATTTCAATGCAGATACTTCACTTGCTCTTGATTGGAATTTTATTCCTCAGCAGCGTGAAGTTTATGTTTTACCTGGTGAAACTGCTTTGGCTTTTTATACAGCAAAAAATAAATCAGATCAAGATATTATTGGGTTGGCAACTTATAATGTGACTCCTAATAAAGCTGGTCAATATTTTAATAAGATACAATGTTTTTGTTTTGAAGAACAAAAATTACAAGCTGGAGAAGCTGTAGATATGCCAGTTTTCTTTTTCATAGATCCAGAATTTTCCGAGGACCCTTCAATGAGAGATGTTGATACAATAACATTATCTTACACATTTTTCAAGGTAAGATAAGATATATCGAATATTTTTTAATTATTTACTAATTCATAAATATAACTATTATAATTTTATCCTCCTATTTAGGCAAAATATGATAATAATGGAACTTTAATACCAGTACCGACGTTAGAGGTTAATTAGTTTATTATGTCATGTTGAGACAGCTATTATCTTATTAATTAAATACTGGCATGAACCAATCTTTCAATTTTATATAAACTTCTAATTTGTTCTTTAATATTTACAAGTGATCCCGTTTTCTTGCTGTACGTTGATAAGGCCGTAACACCCATTCGGTATCAGCTTCTTTCAAATCGACGGTTCCCAACTTGATTTCGTAAACTAAAATAAAAGAAATGTTGATATTTAAAATTCTAAAATAAAATAACAAAAAATACCTACCTCGCATTTCAAAACGTGGACCAACTTCGGCCAATTGTACTTCTTTATTATTTATTTTTACATACACACTGTGTCTAAAGACGGAAAAATTTTTTGAATTTATGATAATGTTTTAAACATCAAATTATAAAAATTTTTTCCATTTACCGGAATGATATATAATCACTATCATTTGCAAAGGTCATTACACGCTTACTATCTTCTCTGGGAACTGGGAACAAATATTTAATAATGCTCATCACCTACAGAATGGAAAAATTATTATGTTTTGTTTAATAATTTAATTTGTGCTCGTACTTATTATATTCTTACCCGCCGGCCTAGATTAGAATTAAAATTATGAAATATTAGATGTGGAAATGCTTCCGAAACTGTGCCTTCATCTTGAATATCATGTCGAAGTACGACATTATGTAATGAAAAGAAAGCTGTAGGTCCATAGGGAAGATGACATACAATCAATCCATCTGAAAATGGGAATATTAGTATAATTTTTGAAACAATCTCTTTTGAAAAATAAACAAAATGCGTATTTATTTTACCTGGTTCACCACGATGTTCGTGTAATATTATTAAATCAGTGACATCATTGGCTCTACATGCATCAACCAAATCTTTGACTACATAACTACCACGATTTATACGTTGTGAATTAGGAAAGACTAAACGCATTTCCTGTTTTAATAAGTGTAAAAAATGTGAACCTTAAATATAACCTTCAGTAATAATAATATTTTATAAATTACCTTTGCAAATTGAGAAAGTCTACTACTTGGATCACGTGAAGTTGTTATCAGAATTTTTGGATCATATATTCCAGCGTTTGCGTATTCATCATCGATATGTGTAGTGGGTTCTTGTGATATTTAAATTATAATATATCCATATATATATATACATATAGATTTATGAATACAATGAAAACAGATAAATAAATTGATGAATGGTTGAATTGAATTTCAATTATATGTTATTGTACCAGGTACCAGGTTGCGCTTCATCAAAATTTAAGTCTTTTTGAAGCTTTGTAGCTTCCGTACGCAATTCAGTCGGTATAGGCTTTCCCTCTAATGAAATATAATTGGATCGATTAACTAAGTATATTATAACTTATTATAATTATGAAGTAACTTGTTACCTCGAATAGCTTCTTTGATTTTTTGTTTTCTTTCATAAATTTGTTTTTCCTTGGTCTCTAAAGTTTTTCTGTATAAATATTCTCGACGAAGTCGTGTCTGCCTACGAATCTAATGTACAGTTAAAATAAATTGGTCAAATAAGAAAGTGAAAAAGAGAAAAATATATTACCATATTTAAAATTAACAGAGAAAAAATTTTTTTATCGATCCTTTTTTATATGCTGCATTAGTATCACGAAAAATTTTCCGATTTTGATGATCTTTTACATAGATTTTTTTTTTTTTTTGTTTTTTTTATAAACAAGAATTATGTCTAAAATATCAACAAATAGTAAAAAAAAAGGTGGCCAAAAACATCAAAATACTTTTTCTTTCCAATCGAATAAAAATTCAAAAAAGACAAAATATATTAATTCTTTACCTATAAATGGACTGTAAGAAAGAAAAAAAAAAAATCCTTTTTAAATTTTTAATAGATATATATGTATTTTTCTTTTTTTTTTAGTTGTCATAAATGCAAAGAAATTATTGAATGGCGTAAGAAATATAAAAAGTATAAACCTTTGACGACCTTGAAACGTTGGTAAATTTCCAAAAAATAAAACTTTGTTGATGAAATATTTAATTTAATAGAATTTTTATATATTAGTGTAAATTGTAACGAAAAGGCTGTGAAAGAAGCTTATCATATTTTATGTAGCAAGTGTGCCACAGATAAAAAAGTATGCGCAAAATGTCAAGAATCTGCAGAGATAGTATCAAGGTCAGTTAGGTAATTAATTATAAGAATAAAGTTGTTATAGTGTTAATCTTGTTATTTCTTTGTATAGTAATATTAAAAGTGATAAGGAGTTATTGAAAGAACAGCAAGAACGGGAAAAGGTGTTAGAGTCATTACCGGAACGTAAGAGAAGAACATATCTTCGCCAATTGGAACGTGGTAAAGCACCTCCCTTAAGTCTCGTTCAAGATTTGGATGAATTAGATGATTTTTCAGATGAAAGTGATGAAAGTGATAAAAATTAACAAATTTATTTAATTTGAATTTTATTCAACAAATACATTTTAAAAAATTGGTTTAAATTAATACTATTAACTTTATTAAAATTGAAATTTGTTTTTCCCGGCCTTATTTTTTTTGCATAAAAATCAATAACAATGAACAGTGAGAAACCAAAAATTTACGTGAATAAATAATAAATGTAATAAAAAAAAAAGTATTACACCGAAAGAAAAAATATATAAAACTAAACATCAAAAAAAAATATCAAAATATGTTACAATATTCTTTTATGAAAGAAGAAAATTCCTGCATAATTCAATTCATTATATCCTTAAGATTCTAAAAAGTACAATTCAACGGCTCCAGTTACTGCTTCAATATTAATTTGTGAGGACTTTTCATCATCACCATGTCCTTTACGGCCTTTATGACCATGACGACATTTTTTGGTTTTCTTCATCGTTCTCTTGCGCATCTTTCTCATTTTCTTTTTATATAAATCATCGTCGTCATCGTCATCTTTCTTATTTTTATAACCAACTTTGACATTTCGTGTTTTCTTTATATAAGTAATGTCTTGACCTTCAATGTAGGAATATCCAATCAATGTGGAAACGGAGAAATCTCCATGGTATGTATCAGGCTAACATAAAAAAAGCTGAATTAGAAATATTTTTCATAAAATAAATAATATTTAGCATATAATACATACCACAGTTGCAACGACACCACCGTTAACAGATCCAGCTTTGAGATTGAGAATTTGTTTTTCTTTCAATTCATTCTAATTATATTGTTTATATATAAGCATATATACATTAATAAAATAATATAAAGCTATGTTCAAAAAAATTAATTAAATACATACGACTGAAATGTCCAAATGGCCATTAATAGATTTGGCAGTAACCGATACATTATCAGCCCAAGGGTTGACAAGGGCATTGATTTCAATGGCACCATTTACAGTACGAACCTAAATGATAAAAGTCAGTAAAAATGACATTAAATAGATAAATCAAAAATTTACTGAATTCACTTACGTCCAAACTTTCGGAAACAACATATCCACCTTGAATATGTCCATTAACAGTAGTTATTTCCGTAATACTAGCACTGATATCCTAAAACAGATAACAACCGAGTTATTATAACACGAACAAAATGAATATATATATATATATATAATTACTTACTTTAGCGCGAATGTGTCCATTTTTGGTCTTAAAATTAACGTAAGCGAAATCAACTCCACCTAAATTTTCAGCCAAAATCCAGCTGTTTGGTACATCTACTAAAAGAGATCTAAAGAAATGTGTATTATTTGGAATGGTTATGATAGTATCAACTTTAACACATTTTTGTGTGGGACGAGGACCGTCAAATGATGGTGCCTATATTATATAATGAAAATTATGAAAAAATTAATCATACATATACGTATTTCTTCAAATATTCTTAATTTTAAAGTACCTCAACAACAATAGTATAGTCATCATCGATAATATCAATTTTAATATCAACTTCTTTTTGGAGAGAATCCTCAGAAAGTTTGATTATATTTGTAATATTGATAAAAGTTTGATCTTTAGAATGAGTATCCTGACGGATGATAACGCTTCCATGCTAAAAAAAAAAAAAAAAAAAATTTCAATAAATAAATAGAGCTTATTAATCATTACATTTATAGTGAATAAAAAAATTCAATATAATTTACCACTGAAATTCCTTTAACACTAAAGACCAAACCAGTAACATCACGAGGATCCAATAACAATTCACTCGGCCCATTCCATTTTATTGTAGGTTCACAAACAGGAGATTCTGGAGGACTAGGAACTGGTGGAGCATTATATGGCACTTCAGGTGATCCAATTTCTGGTTCATGATGAGGTCCCAAGCCAGGAAATTGTATCAAAATGTATTGATCATCGAAATTCTAAAAATAATATGTACGGGCAATTTATTTTAGAAGATTTGTATATAAGCAATATGCATCATAGTTAATATATTTGATGAAATGAAATAATATACATACATTATTCATCATAAAATAAGAAAGTCCAGCAAACAAAAACCTTCCTCCCAAAAATAAAATTAATACAGCAATTAAAGCTTTCCTCCAAGCCTTCCTTCTTTGCTGATGGTGTTGATAACAACATTCATGTGTATTAAAAGCAGGTGTGTAATGGGGTTTCTCACTATAAGGAGGTAATTCTCGTTCTTTTTGGTAACAATATTTGATATAATAATTTTTTTAAAAAAATAAATAAATTACGAATGTTTAAACTTATTTCACTTGCTCTTTTAACGTCACTTACCACTAGGCTCCTCAAGCGGAATAGCGGTATATCCAGATTTTTCAGTCATTATAAATAAAATATTTGTTACGAACGTTAAAGAAAATTTGGAAAAAAAGAAAAGCAGCCACCAAAAAACTTTAAAATAAACCAAAATGAAACTTGGTGTAACAGAATTAAAAATTTAATTATGATGTTATTATGTAAATTTTGTAAATACGGAATTTACGGTCATGAGAACTTCTGCGACATAAACTTGATCCTTGGCTAATTTATGTATTAGTTGTACTTATTTGTACACAAACTTATATTTGTTAAGTAAAAGGCGTTGATTATCACTAACTGTTATTAATATCTGAAATTCCGTTTCCATAAACGGGGAACGTCTAAAGCCGTGTTCGATCACGTGACATTAAATTATTTGTCGCCCCTCCCATCACATCCCAGTTTTCCATTTTTACTATTTATCCTGGGGACTTAGAATTTTTTCGAGTTGTGAAAAATTATTTGTCACATACCTATTCATCACACACCTACTATGAAAAATCACGTGATCGAACACGGCTTTAGACGACCCCCATAAACGGAATATTTCACAATCATCCGTAGTAAAATTGGATTTTCACCATCAGATTTTTTGATGGATAAATTAATTTATTTATTTTGATTATAATTCTAGAACAGAAATTTTAACCTTATAGTACATGGCATTAGATTAAATAGATATTATTAATAAATCATCATAATTCTTATCTAAAATAAAACTACAATTACAATTACATATATCTTTTATAATTAATAATTTTTTAAAAAAAATGTTTGTTGGGAGAGTGTTTCTTTTTAGAAGATCCACTGCATAAATATAGATGCAATTATAAAGCCGGGTATCAAAGTCATTGTATTCGAACTAGTTATTGAGCTTGCCCCACTCTGTTTATTTTCATTAGGTTGACCATTATTATTAGTATTACCTTTATTAGAACCACCAGCGTTAGTACTGTTGTCTCCAGCATTACCCACTGGTTTACTTAAGTCAGTGTATGCACAGTTGGCATCTTGGCAGAGACATTGATTAGCAATGGGATCCCACCAAACTGAATCACAAGTTGTTGGAACACGGAAACGGTCACCACCTTTTGGAACAGGATTGGCAAGACTTGGATTTTCACTTGGGCATCCGTAACAAGTATTCCATACTACAGTGTTGAAATTACAATTTTGTACAAGTCCTTCGTCAACCTGTCCGTTTCCGTCATCATCCAATCCATTGCAGATTTCTTTTCCAATTTTAGGAACTTGACATGAGAAAGGTGCGAAATCTTTAAGTTGATCTGCTGGAACTGGATTTTTCATCCATTCCAACAATTGTTGACTCGTTACGAACCAAGTGTCCGGTTGTGCAACAGCCCAATCTAGAAATTCTTCAAGCATTTGAAGATTTTTAGCAGGATCTGTGGCACCAGGAGCCAATGGAACACCGGGAATTTGGTTAAGATGAGCAGGATGAAGGAATAAACCGAATGGCGTTTTTCCTTGTTTTGCATGACGTAGAAAATTGTCCTGTAACCATCCCTTAACTACGTCAGGTGTTCCATCGAGATGTGGATCCATTAAATGCGGAGTACCCTTATCATCTGTTAATTAATTTAAATTCATGAATTAGCAAAGAATTATAAATTACCTATTCAGCTAAAAGAAAAAAAAAATCACCTATAATAGCAGCCATTGGGATTTCGAATAAACCGGGATGAATAGTTGTATCACAGAAACCTTTCCAACAATCATTATATAGACCATAATCCATGGTATAAGGCCAAGTAGCATCATCTGTTAATGCAGTTGTTGAGGAATCATACAGAAACCCTTGTTGAGAAATTACGTCAAAAGTTTTTGGTTGCCAATTGAGGAAAGGAGATCGCCACCCCGCTATCTTGCCATTTGGGATACCAGCAAAAGCGTTAAGTGATTTTTTACATCCAATAATTTCATCTATAACAAATCAAAATTAGTGATCACATTATAAAACTAAATGAATAATAATTTTTTTATAACTTACCATCGAAAGGATCTTGAGGATGTGTCATAGTATGATCTGCAACCTGTTCAATACATTAAATTTAATTTTTCTCTCTTAAAGAGAAAATATACACACAGATATATTAATATGAAAAAAGATCACATACCTCATTTCCAGCTGCATACCACTGCGTTACCAATGAAAAATCTGTATATTGGATACTAACGTAATAAGTAGCTCTAATTGGACATCTATTAAAAAATATATATATATATATATATATATTAAAATAAAATTTTGAATTTTAAGTAGGTTTGTTTTTTTATAAATTATAATTACCCATTCGGATTTTTCCTTTTCCCAATAAGACTGTTTGCAACTAAAAAAAAAAAATTTTGTCACATGAAGAAACGCTGATGAATCACATACAAATTAATATGCTCTTACCTTTTAAGGTACCTTCTTGAACGGAATCATCTAATTCAAAGGAATTGAAATTCATTAAATTTATTATCAACAATATATTATTCTTATAAAACTAAATAATTTTCTTACCGAAAGTTAAAAGGAAAAATTGAGGAGTTTTTTCAAGTGGTAAACCACCTGGAGGGTTAACGGAAGGGCAAAAACATTTTGGTGGTTGACAAGCGGTGGGGTCACAAGCAGCAGCCTCAGCACTCTCGAGACGATTTATGACTCCAAGAAGGGTACAGGTGAGGGTTAGAGAAAGTATTCCCAAGAATTTTTTAACCATTGTTGTTATTAATATTAAATATAAATTACAATATAAAAAAAAATTTTCGTAACAAAAAAACTTATATTAATTAATAAAAAAAAATTTTTTTTTTTAATTAGAAATAATAAAAAAAAAAAAATTAATTTTCTTGTAGAAAAAATTAAAAGTGAGAACCTCTAAAGAAAAAAACTTTTTTTTTTGAATGTGTCATCAAACTCGCGGGATAAATTTATACTCGCGACAATTCCAGACTATTTTTGGTTGCAAATTCTAAAATTACACTGTTGAATAGTTTTAGTAATAAATATATTAAATAATATTTGTTATTTTGTGTTTACTCTTGTGTTAATTAAATAGGTATGTGCGATATGGCTAATCAAACTAGCATACAAATAAAAAGTTTATATTTAATATAATTTCCTATTTGGTAAATAGCTTTTTTAGAGCTATGCGGGGAAAAGAAGACTGTATAACCGCGCTCTAATTAGTTATGCATATGTAAGTAAATGATCAAAACTTTAATGAACACAACATAATAAAAGGGATGAAATTTTTTATCCATACTGCGAATTTCAAAAATGCCAAGAATTGGAGAAAAATAGAAAAACCTGCTTCCAAATTATATGGCGTAAAACGATCTTTTATGGAACCCAAACTTCTATAGGAACGTGAAGGTTTATATATAGAACGTTTCATTTCAAAATCTATTATTATAATAACTATTTTACTATGATCAAAGATGCATATTACTAAATACGAGATGCAAAATAAAATATTACTAATTAAAGTTAATGTTGCATACCCCGTTTCTGATTTAAGATTGGTACAAGGCTAATGTAAATGTGTTAAATGGTGGTATACTGGTATGATATCGTAAAAAATTGGACACAAAAAAAAGGGATTAATGACGTGAATACTACTGCCAAAATTGGATTCATATTATAGAATATCAAAAAAGAAATTTATCATGTGAAAGATAATTGTAAGTAAAAAAAATTAACGGGATTATCGAAGTATAGTTTTTCCGTCCTTATAAACTGTCTTTCTGCATGGTAGTAACCTTATCTTACTTTAACGAACACTTTTAGGAAAGGACCGGGAAGACTTCTAATAAAGGCTACTATTTTGCTTGAATATATTATGTGTCACAAAATTATTTTCTCGCAACGATTTTTACTATACTTTATTTGAAATTGATCTATTTTATGGAACGTTTTGTCAAAACTTTAAGAATCATCAAAAGGTTGAAAACCATTTGATGGATGTCGAGCTGTATATCCCCATAAATGTTGGGTTTCTTCCAAGTGATTTAATACTTTTGGAAATACATCTTCATTAGCATTTGTTCCCCACCAAACATCGAGATGTCCGTAATTTTTAATTTCATTATATACGTAATTATCTGCTCCATTCACTAATCGTAATGCGTCATAACTCTTCTTCGTTGACTTTATATCGAATCTATTGATGAAGAAAAATTAATTGAATATAAATAAATAAATAATAAATAAATAAATAAATAATTATAAATAAGTAAATAAACAAATATAAATAAATAAATTAATTAAACTTATATTTTATACTTACACAACATTCTTATCTCCATGAATGAAACAAATTGGAAAGTTTAGCCTATTTCGAATATTTTCTTGTGTTACATACATATTTTGGCCTTGGTAATTTAATAACAACTCCTTTTTGGATACCTTTGCAAGATGTTGCATAGTAGTGAGATTTACAATACCAACAAATTCATCTTGATAATCATGAATTTGCTGGTTAATATTTTCGTGTTGATATAAAGTACCATAACAAAATGATGTTCTATGACATAAAGCATTACGACAAATTTGACCTTTCGATACCGGATAAAAACGTAATAATTGATCAAGTATTTTGTTGGTTAAATTAGTATCTGGAGAAGTTCTTGCATCGAATAATGATTGACGTAGTACGAATCTAGTAAATGGAAGTATATTTAAACGCATTTTAACTCTATTCCAAAATCCAGCCGAAGGATGCATTGCAACTTGTGAAGCAATAAGGCATCCCACTCCTTCGATTTTTCTATCTAACAATCCCATAAATGTTGCAATTGATCCAACACAATGAGCAATTATACCAATTTTTTCAACACCAGTAATTTCACGAATTTTTTTAGTCGCTGCAGCTTGATCTAATCTAATATCATCTAAAGTTTGCTGTTCTTTAGAAGCGATATTTGCAGTTGACAATCGATTGTCAATTAAGAATATGTCATACCCGTGTTCTAAAAGATAATCCACTATATTATTTTTAATTAAATTAGTTGTCCACATTTCATGCGACATAGCGGCACCATGTACAAAAAGAATTGGTCCTTTTCTTCCACCCTGATATCTATGCAATAAACTTTTTACGTCATCATCAGCTATAATTTCCCACATCTCTTTTTTTGGTCTACTCTTATAATAAAATGTTTTTGCGACTGAAAAGGTTTGAGAATATACTAAAGGAAGAAATCTAACAAATATATGTTTTAAAATTGTTGTTACAAAAAAATTTTTGAACGTAATCATAGCTTTAAATCTTGATTCAGATGTCTCTCCAGTTGCCTAAATGAAGTAGGAAATTAAAATAATTTGTATTATATAAACATCACCAAAATTTTTTTTAGTTATATCATTATAAACAAGACGCATCTATTTTCTTACCTTGAGTGTAGTTAATTGCTTCAAAAGATCAGAAGGTTTAATTCTTAGAATTCCTCTACCGACAACTTTTCTTATATCAGCTTCCTCCTCTTCGTCAATATTATCTAAATCATCAAGATGATATATTGTAACATATAAAGTAGTTGTAGACGTTGCTTGTTCTGAAAATGTTCCATTCTTAATTAATTTATATCCTTTGAGTCGGTATTTTGTTCCATCAGTTGCAGACAAATTCAAATCATACATCATTTGATTAGAATCAACATGATCAGTTCTTGGGATAAATAAACGAAACTTTCCATTAGTAACAAGCAGCGGATCAGGTGACAACGCACGGCACGAAATTGTTCCAGTAATTAATGCAGAATGATCATCCATTTCAACTAATGTTTCAACGTTATATGCAATTATTGTTAACATGAATTGCATTGTCGAATCTGAAGATTTTGCTTGCACTAAAATTTAAATTGCATTAGAAATGATAATTAAATTTATATAAAAATAAAATATTTATTGTGCTTACGTTCAGCGGCAACATAATCTGCTGATAAAACTTCGGTTGAAAAATAACCTCTCATAACTTCCGTGAAACTTATTCCACCTTCCAATATATGTCCTCGATTGTTCAAATCGAATTTTCGTTCATAAGATATAAGTGGCTGATCAAAATCAATTGGCTTTTTGACAAGATCGTAATTAATTTCCCATCCACGATCTTTTGCTGCATATTCACAAATTCTTTCAGTCAATGCACTAATCGTTAAAAATGGATTAACCCCAAGGGAAGTTGGTATAATTGAACCATCACACACGTAAAGTCCTTCATGAAGATTATTACTATCATCTACAAATACTTGGCCTTTATGATTTACAACACCATGTTTTCCATTTTTTCCTATACTACAACCTCCAATAGGATGAACTGTAATTAACTCACTTCCCAAAGGTTCAGTCCATAAAGGGGATGGAATATAAGTTCCATTAATTTTAATTGTAGCTTCTTCTAATATCTTATTTAATTTACTTACGGTGTCAGAAGCACCTACACCATTATATGATATTTTCAAGCGGTCATCTACTAATTCTATTTGGCCTGTATTATCGTCATGTGACATGATCAAATAAGTTTGAGTATGTGATGTAGCACCAGTATAAACTCCATTAAATGGCGATTCAATTTTTCTCCATAGCTTTTTTGCATACTGTGATAAGGTAGTGTTTTGTGATTCGGTACCAATTAGTAAACTTCCTGCTTCGAGAACTAGTTTGAAAATTTTACCCGTAGATCCGGGTATAGTTCCTTCTTCAATCACATAACCTTCAAGTACATTTTCGGCGCTGCGACGCATATCAACAACACCAGTAATACATGGGCCAACTGGAATTTTCATGCTGGCTGTATTATCTTTAATTGGTCCGACACAATTAACAAGATAATCCGTGTTATAGCCAAGTCCAAATATCTAAAGATAATTTCCATGTATAAAGTATAATTATAAAACAAAATAAAAATTCAATTGTTATAAATGAGATAAATGAGATCACTTACATCACCATTTCCACTGAATCCTTTTCCCAAACGATCGCTAATCTTTAAACCATAAGACTTCGATCTCATTAAGATTTCATTGGAACCAAACGTACCAGCCGCAAGAAAAACAGTATCAGCAATAACAAAGTAAAGGCTATGACGATTATCATCTGTAAAATTTGTACGTTCGTCCTTTGGAATATAATACATTAATTCATATGTCAATAAAAATTTTTTTAAAAAAAATAAATAAAAATACTTTTTTAACTTACATCTAACCATTCATAAAATACAATGTATCTTCCGGTTTTTTTACATTTTTTAATACTTCTTACTTCACATTCACAAAATATTTCACAACCGTGATTCCATGCATCGGGTATATAATTCATTAATGTACTATTTTTACTACCATCATTAATTCCTGTAGCATCATTTCCTGTTAATGTAGAAGCACGTTGACGTACTCCCGCAGCATTAACTCGATTTTCGAATGTGACAGTAATAGGAGCCCTATAAAAATTTTTATGATATTCTTCTCCCAATAATCTTGCCTGAGTTTCCAAAGTTCTTAATTTTGGTAATTCAGGAAAATGAGCTGGATATTGACATGGTTGAAGCATTTCTTTTGCTCTTTCGTATCCTAAAAGCATAAATTAATTAATACTTAATGTGGCGCAGTTAGTTTGACATCCAGCCGCACCGGCAAAAATTTTGCACACATGGCCGCATTACGGCGTTATGGGTGTGACGATGTGGTGAATTAAAACGGGACTGTACAAAAATTGCCGGTGCGGTTCGGCTAGTTACTAAATACGATAGAAAAACTACCTCTTTTTATAGAATCATGATCATTTTGAATTTCGTCAGGCCAAATTGACATTTGCCAGATACGATCATCGGCTTCAAGAGCTACATTTGCATTAATAAGAGATGTACCTCCGAGACTATAATAAATACAAAGAAAACTTAGATCGGAGTTATTGCAGAAATATCGACTTGAAACTTACCCGCAGGCTACAACAGCATTTTGATCACTACCATTATAATAATGGTACATTCCAGTTTTTTTACCGAGATGCTTTTCTGGAGAGCTATATTGAATTTCTTTCAAACATTCTTTTAATGTATTTGGATATTCTCCGGGCCATCGTTCTTTTCCTATCACAATGAATAAATATAATGAATGTGTTTATTTTTTTTAAAAAGTAAGTCGAAAAAAAATTCCAGAAAAGGTTTGAGATTAACCTTTTTCTAATAATGCTACACGTTTGCCGGCTCTTGACATGCGAGAAGCAGCAATACCACCACCATAGCCTGACCCAATAACCACCACGTCATAATGTAATTTCATTTGATGTATAGGTAGTGATATGTGAGGATATTCTTTTGCCATTTTCAATTACGTAAATGCTGATTTGTATGATTATTTCTAAAAAAATTACGAAAATGGACTATATATATACAAATTCAACTTTGAAGTTTTACAAATTATTCCAAAGAATGTTCGTTTATAGGAAACCAATAAAAATATTACATGGTAAAAAGTTCGGCCGGACGGATATTAGAAAAATTCTTTGATAAACCACGTTAATTTAATTTATTATATTGTCCATGTGAAATTAATTGTTTGAAAAAGATCGATCATCATCTATAAATGGACCATTGTAACTAATTGTATCATAATTATTTGGAAAATTTTAATTTTTGACGTGTGTTACCTTGTGTTGGGATAATAAAATATATCCTGTTAGAGATGCATCCGAAATCCGATTATTTGGTACGAATCTTGACAGTGTGGTGTACACATGGTGTATGACGAAAAGGATTCAACCCGACTGCTATGATTTTCCTAATACGTATTTTATTTGTATTGACTCTAATTCTTTGATCGGATTATCCGAAACGCACCTTTACGGTGCTAGAAATGAACTCGATCTTTCTAAATTATTATTTATCGCGTTGATTAATAGGTTAATATTCATAATGTCCACCTGATGGCTAACGAAGAATTATAAAAGATTTTAGCGAAATTGTATTCTGAATCATGCACTAATATAACCTGTTTAGGATGCTGTTAAAAAAAAAATTTCAAATACAGTAATTTCATAATTTTACTTTAATCATAAATGTATTTTTTCGTTTACATTTCTTCAGCAGGAATATTTTTTTCGAAGTAGAAGGGTTTAATTTAATTAATTTCAGGCGGAATTAAGTTGAAATTATTATAATTCCGACCGACCGCTCAAAAGCTAATTTCTCATGTTTGTGTAACAGTTGGGTATAATTAAATCATAATTTTAAATAGCTAACAATTCAATATCGTACTTAATCGTTATTCTTCCAGTAAAATATGTCTTCTTATGGGGAAAGGATGTCTCGCTCGTTATTCGTTTCCGGACTTTCCAGGCGAACAACGTGAGTTATAAAGCGTGATATCCTTATTTTAGGAGATGCTAATATATTTTTTTCTATAATTTCTGGTTTTTTTCTTTGGTCTTTAGTATTGAAGATCTCGAACCTATTTTTAGAGAATTTGGTAGACTTAAAGACGGTAGGTACTTTACAAGTATTATCCAAACATTTTGAACTATTTTTATTTACCAATTTTTTACCTTTTTACTTAGTCTATATACCAAGGGACTATTACACCAGGGAACCAAGAGGTTTTGCGTACATAGAGTATCCTTAAAGACTTATTATTCAAAGTTTTCTTACTGTCGATTAAAGATTCAAGTTTACTCGACCAAAAAGAATTGAATGTTTTTTAAAGACTTTTCCATCGGTCCTTGACAAGAAATCGCGGTTTTTTTTCTTCCTTTTTTCAAGATATTATGATGAACGTGATTGCGAAGAGGCTTACAGACACGGAACTGTCATATTACATGGGCGAGAATTGACTGTAGAATTTGCACGTGGATCCAGAAAAAGTAATGTCCTTTTCTTTTAATTTGATTTAGTACCAGTTACAATATCATTTTTACTATAATTCAAAATTTAGCCCCACGAGAAATGAGAGGCAAAGATAATAGGTAAGTTTGATCATTGAATTTACTGATTAAATTGAATTCAAATTAAATTTAATTATATTTTTTATAGGTATTCTCCAATGAGACGGGGAAGATATGAAATACCCGAAAATTCTTACAGACCAAGGTTTGTATTTGGTGATTAGATTTCAAAAAAGCAAATGATAATTAAGTAAATAAATCTTCTTTTTGTTTGTTGTTTTTTAGACGTAGTCGTAGTCCTAGCCCCAATCGAAATCGTAGATCCGGATTAGATTATAGAAAATATGATGGCGAACATGATAGAAGACGTTCTGGTCGATATCGTTCTCGCTCAAGATCATATTCTCGTTCGCCATCTGAACGTCGTAGAAGGTCAGAACAAGTTAATGGTCATCCTAAATCTCGTTCCAGATCTCCTAATGATTTACAACCGACATCAGAAATGAAGGATGAAACTACATAGTTTTTTTTTCTCTCAATGGAAACTTTAGGCTTGATTATGAATAAAACGCAAATTTTTCTTTGATTATCTTGCTTGTAACAATTTTATGCATAGTTTGATACAGGAAAGTAATTATCTTCTATGTGGTTCCACAAATTATATAGCACAAACACTTTTTAATTGACGCTATGTCATTTTCTTTAGTTTGTTAGGTTTAATTAATTATACGTACAAATCACTTTTTCTATCTTACTGTATTGTTACAAATTTTACAAATTTGAAATTAACGGATTACATCGAATAGAATATAATAATAATTCAAGAATTTGTGTTCGTTTATAAATAATAACAATAGATTATTTTATACTGGATTTCGCGTGTAGATAGAACTAAAAAAATAAATAAATAAAATAATTAAAACTGATTATTTTGTTTCTAAGAAAAATTGTGATTATATCTATTTGGTCCACTTATTTACAAGTTTTTTTTTTGTTAAATAGGAATATTGATAACTGATGTTCTTGATGATTTAATTGATTTAATGATTTAACAATCTATAAGAGTTATATGCGAACTCAACGGGTATTTCTCCAAAATTTCAAGATCAACTGTTTTTCTCTTCCTGCTAAACGCGATAATAAAACCTAAAATAATATTAATTAACTGATTTTACAATAAAGAAACACATTTTTAAACATAAAATCTTACTTCTGATTGTAAATGATAATTATTTTTCATTATTTCACAAACTTCATTTGGTTTATTTTCATTAATTAATAAAAGATAAAATACACCTTTATCCGACAATAATTTCTATAATAGAAGAAGAAAAAAATATTTTTTTTTTAATATTTATTGAATTGATTTATTTAAAATAAGAAATACTTAACATCAACTAATGGTAACATTTTGTCAATAATTTCTCTTCCATCAATTCCACCGGCCCATGCTTTCTCAAGAATACTTTTTGATAAGTATAAATCATCAGAAGTAGTAACAACATAAGGTGGATTAAAACATAATATATCAACTGAATTATAAAGCCTTGGTAAAAGACCATTTACTAAGTTGGTAGTAATAGAATCTAATTGGATCTAATTAAATTTTAATTTTTAGTAAAGATGGGATAGAAAATTTATTAAAATCACGTGAATAAGTACCGAATTATGATATCCCGTCTTATTAGTGATGGCACTTGCATATGGATTTATATCTGTACATATTAAAACTTTTTTTAAAAAAAAATATATATATATGTAAATGTTATTTTATGTCCATAAATAAATAATCAAAAGAAAAAACTCACGTGCTGTTCCATCACCAAGTATTTTTCCAAGAAATGTTGATACACACCCTGTACCTGATCTAATATTGATGGTAAATTATTACACAGATTCTTTCTTTTTTTTTACTAACTTTACTAACCCAATTTCTAAACATATACAAGGTTTAATCTCATTTCTTAAAAATTCAGCATCTTTTTCAAGTGCATCAAGCAATAAAAATGTATCTTCTAAATAAAGACAGCTTATTTAATCATCATTAGTTTAATTAAACTTTTTTAAAGCAAAACTTACCTGCTGGTTCATATACATGTTCATAGTCTCTGGATGATAAATGATCTAAATTAGGAGTTGGTATCATAGTTTTTAGTTAATAAAAAGTTCGAGGAATATAGGTGAAAGTATTGTATCATTGAGGATACGTATTTAACAATAAGATGTGTTAGATTATTGAGTAAAGAATTATTAGTTATGATTATCGACGGAAACCTGTTTATCAAGGATCGTCTGCACATCCGATTATACATCCAATGAAAGTAAACCAGATGCCTTTATTTCTTTATTAACCAATAAGTACGATGGTAGTTATGAAAGTCTGAATATATATTCATGAAAAATTATTAAAAATTTCCAAGGAAAAATTAATAATTTTATAATACATCGTATTTTAACAAAAGAGAAATTATTCCGAATTTGAGAGCGATGATTAACTGCCTAAGATATTAAAATCAACGCGTTTTTTTTTTTGTACAGAAATAAATCCACGTATAACCAATGGTTTGTTCAACATGCAACATATGATTAAAAGATTGCTTTCAGCGAATGGAAATAATATAACTCAAGCTAAGCAAGAATTGAGATGGCTTACGCAATATGTATTACAAAAAACGAGAAAAAAATTCTTTTTTATGTCAGAAGAAAAAAATTTAAATGAAATTGAAAAAAATTTATTAAATGAGTTAATTAATGAAAGAGTAGAAAAATCAAAACCATTACAATACATACTTGGTACACAACCATTTTGTAATTTAGAAATCATCACTCAATCACCTGTATTGATTCCAAGATGGGAAACAGAGGAATGGACAAGCAAAGTTATTTCGATGCTTGGGCCATTTCTTCAAGAACGAAAAGGTAAAGAAAGAACAAAATTTGAAATCTTAGATATATGTACAGGATCAGGATGTATTGCATTATCACTTTCTCATCATCTTCCAACAAACTCGAGTAATATACATGGTATAGACATATCATCTAACGCACTCTCATTAGCAGAATTAAATTATTTTACATTTAATTCCAAAAATCAATTAAAAAATTCAGTAAATTTCTCTAAATTAGATATTTTAAACGCGACAGATAATGAAATTGATCTATTTATTAAAGAATCCACGGAAAGTGGAAAAGGATTTAACATGATATTATCTAATCCACCTTATGTTACTAATGAAGAATATAAAACATTAAAAGATGATGTTAAATTATGGGAAGATAAAATTGCTTTAGTCGCTGAAAAAGATGGAACCGCATTTCATGAACGTATCGCGTATCATACTACACGAAATAACGGATTATTACGCTTCAAAGATAATATACAAAATTATTTACCGCAGTTGATTATGGAAATCGGTGGAAGTCATCAAGTTAGGAAAGTTATTAATTATTTAAAGAATTGTGGCTTTAAACATTTGGAAGTTTGGAGGGATGCGGCAAAAAAGGATCGATGCGTTGTTGCAAAATTGCAAAATTTTGGATGATCAGGAAACTGCGGAACTGCCAAAGATGGTAGCAACTACATCCCTCTTATATTAAAAAAGTTAGTTGTAATACGTAGATTTTTAATATTTGATTATTGTGTAGTTACCTATTATAAAAAAAAATAAAATTATAATTTTCACCGCATACTTTTTATTATACTTTCGTTAAGTTTAACTGTTTAAAGTTTGCAAGTCAAATAATGTTTACCCCTACTCGGCATGGTTTTATTCGCGGAGTTGATAAAATAGCCAATTCGGTTATTTTCGCTATTGGCCCCGTATTTATCATATTGGCCATAGGCTTGATCGGAATGGCAGCATTGACATATTTTACAGTTGTTTTTCCTTATTTTTATCAATGGGATGACGATTATATTTGGACAAAATTTTCTTATTATGCTGGATTATTATTTAGTATATATATGATAGTTTGTATCTTTTTTCATTATTATATGGCAATTAGAACAAAGCCTGGAGGTGTATTAAATGCTGGAACTGCTGAAACGGTAAGATACATTCAATGCTTAGGATTAATAAAATTTAATTGATGTGAAATTATTTTTTTTTATGTAGGAATCAGATGATCCAACACTACAAGAATTATTTATTGAATTGGAAGAATATCAAGTATTTCCGAAAACATGCAAAAAATGTAAATTAATTTATATGAAATTTCTTAATTTTATTAATTTTATTTATTTTATTTTATTTTTTTTTTAAAAAAAAATAATAAGGCCACCTTCCAAAACCTGAAAGAGCACATCATTGTTCAGTGTGTAAAAAATGTGTATTAAGATTTGACCATCATTGTCCATGGATAGCGAATTGTGTTGGACATTTTAACCATAGATATTTTTTACTTTTCATGACTTATTTGGTGGCCTCTTGTTTTTATTTTGTTGCCGTTGGGTGGAAAGTTTTTTTGATCAGTCTTGATTTTGAAGCTGAGGTGATTATAATTAAAAATTATTTTGGAGGCTCTTAACGCAATATATATTGAGTCTAATTAAACGCTTTTCTTTTTAAGTGGAACTATTGGATGCCAAGACCTTATATGGCCTTATCATTTTTGCTTGCTGTCGCAATTGGGATAGCATTAGGTATATATAATTTGTCTATTATTTTACAGTTTAGGAATTAAATATTTTTTCATATAAAATGTTTTATAGGAGGAATGTGTTCATGGCATTATTATTTAGTAAGTTTAATTTTCTCTTTGATTTATTTAAATCTTTTTTTTTTTATTAAATATATATATCTATATATATATATTTCAGGTTTTAACATCACAAACAACAGTAGAATTTTATAATAATCAATACGCAAAACGGTCAGCTCGACAAAAAGGAGAGGTAATAAGATAAATTGTTTAATCATTTAAATCAATATCAAATTAAATTTTATGAACTTTAAAATTTAACTGTATTATTTAGGTATTTGTAAACCCATATGACAATGGATGTTTAAACAATTTCCGTCAATTCTTTAATGTTGGCCAGAATTAGTGAGTTATCATTTATCTTTAATTTGAATATATTTCTCACGTGATCTTATTTTTGAACTAACCTTTTTTCTTTTTCTTTTTCTTTTTTTTTCTTTTTTTTTAAAAAAACAATAGCAAATAGTAAGTGAAAAAAAAATTACGTTACTTTCTATTAATGAATAATTTTAATTATGATTTGAGTGAATTTTATTTATTAATACGTTTTATTTATTGTGTTTTTTTAAGCCCAATATATACGATATTTCTTCCTATACCGATATTACCGTCAGGTAACGGTAAAGTATGGGAGAAGAATGCAATGCATTATACAACAGTTAATGATATTTCAGATGATACCGACTAAATATATAACACCAGCATTTATATATATATTCGTCGTAATGGCTTGTTAAAGCTTTAACGTTTGTATATATTTTTACTTTCATAGACGTAATAATTATATTAATCAAAAATATGCGAGATTTTTTTTTTATTTTTTTTTTATATATTTTTGATCAGAAACTTCATCATATTTTATATTTATTTTTTATTCCCTCTCATGTATAAAAATTATTCAAGGGTTTATACGCGTAGACTTTTCCTTAAATGGTATTAATTTGAGGTCAATGCGTGTAAAAAAAAAGTATATAATTTGTTTAGATATTCTAACTAAATAATTTAAATTGTAACCAAATCGGATGATTAAAAAAAAGGGGAGTATATATAAAAAATAATTCACAGTTTAAATTAAATTATATTTAATATAATACAAATAATGTTTTATGATGTTCATTAATTAACAATAAAATAAAGATTTTTTAGAAATAGATGCAATAATTTTTTTTCAATCGAAATTAACTCACAGTTAAACAATGTATCAAAAATTACTATATATAGATTACATTAATTCAATGGATTTCATGCCAGGTAGATCATTTTGTATAACCATATAACTCACGTGTGAATTTTTTTCAACTATAAAGGGAGAAGTCGGAATGTTTGCGGAATTAACAATGACGCAATTTATTATGTAATCAATGAATAACAAAACAGACAATGATTTACATCGGAAAATTTTAGAAAGTACAAAGTTTATAGCATGAGAATTTGATAAATTTCAGCTGCAAATTAGCCGCGTTGTTAAAAATTCTACCTTACATTATATTATTATTATTATTAGTACGGGGTCCGTTATTTATTTCAATAATACAATGAAAAGGTGGTAAATTTATAATTAATATTTTTAATTAAAGTAATTATTTGAAAGAGGAGGGAAAGGTTGTGTAAGTACAATAATAACAATAAACAAAATAATAATAATAATATAGATAATAAATAACGATAATTGCGGAAATGTTAAAGGTCGTGATACACAATTAGTAATTGACATGCAGATGTGTTACTTTAATGTATTTCATAAAAAGAAATATTATGAAAGACAACAACAATATATCATTGTAATAATATGAACTTTTTCTCTCTTTTTTTTTTCTTTTTTTCTTTCTTCTTTTTTCTTTTTAGAAAGGGAAAATGAAAAAGAAAAACTTTCACAGCTTTTTTTTTTTTATTTTATTTATATAAATTAACTTTTTACAAAATGATAACAGGTTTAATAACCAGAAATTAAATTTCTATGAATGAGTTTCCTTTTAAAGTTGAACGTAGTACAATTATTGTTAATTAATATAATAGTAATAATATTTATAAAATCTGTCAAATACCAGATAAAGTTAGAATTGGAGCAGTTTTCATTATTAATAAAAAAGAAACTCCGTATAAACTTTCACAACCTTTTTTTTTAAACTTGGTCTAGACTAACTGATGATATTCACATTGTTTCAAGCAGATCTTAACGATTCTCCAAGCTCAACTAATTGACTAATAATCAATTGGGAAAAGTATTTATTTTTCTTAAGCAGGTACATAAAGTTTTATTTTGGTTTTGAGAGAAGTGATATTAACTTTATCAGGATTAAATAAAAGGTGAGAAAAAATTTTGTTGAATTTTCGCATGTGACCAATCGACAATTTCAATTAGGGTTGATCGTCACTAAACATTTTCCTGTGATTAAAAAAAAAAAAAAATAATAATAATATTGCAATGGAAAAAAAAATGTAACATTAAAAAAGAGATTGTGGAGAAATAATTTCATTTTTCTATTTGTTTAAATAAAATATGGAAATATATTCAATAAGAAAAATAATCCAATCATAAAGAAGAACTGCCGTGCAAAAAAACAACTTTACACCCTCATACGGTTTGCTGTTACTAATAATTATGTTAAAAAAAGATTTTATTTAGGCGCAGAAGAGATGTTAATTGAACAATATCTGTTTTTATTTTAGTTGCACAAGTTTACATTTTACAACATGTGTACATCCTATCGTATTTCTAACGTTCTACATTTTCATTGTGTCACCAAATGGGCAGACAATTTGCAGAAATCACAGACTTGGGCGTGAATTATTTACTGGTTAAGTCAGTCATATTTATATCATGCATACCCCCAAATAATAAACAAAAAGACGCAAACCTCGAATTTACTTTTTTTTTTTATATTATATAAAATTATATAACATGTATACAACATGCATGTATATTATATATATATATATTTAACTACTACCTATTATTATTACTTATTATTACTTTAAATTTTACATAATTTATATTATGCTCAATACGTCATCGTTGTAAATGGCAACCTTTTTTTCTTTTTTATTTTATTTTATTTTTTTTTTTATCTTAACACCCTACTTTCACACTTTGCCACATTTTTTTTTGAGGTTACATTATTAGTTTTGAAAAATACGGCTGATCAATCTTTTCTGCCCCTTAGCGCTCGCTCTGTTCGACTATTTTACTAAGAGTGACTACATCAGTTCAAATACTTTCATATTATTTATTTAATATTTAACTACATTACGTTCAACTAAATTCTTTGTTACCTTCTATTACAAAGAGTTTATCGTTATTGTTATAATAATCTTTTTAAGAGAAAAAGAAACCAAAAACTTTTTGAAATTTTTATCAGGTAAATTTAAAATTTAGTTTTCTCTCTTTCTCCCTTTCTCTCTTTCTTTTTTTTTTACTCTTCTTACTTCACCTTAATACAGAACTATTAAGGTATTGCTTATTTAGTTCTGTCATAATAAAATTTTAAGGGATACAATTTTTTTTTCTTTTTTTTAAAAAAAATCTACAAGATAATAAGGATCGATATATAAATCAGCACGTATTTTTTTTTAATTAATTCTTAAATATTTCTTTTTTTCATTATTTCATTATAGTTAAATCTGAATGGCTCCAACAAAACTTAAGATCAAAGGCAATAAAGCATTCTCACTGTTATCGATAGAAACTGACGAAGATTTATCTAAAACATGGCGTTTAATGACAAAAGTGAAAGATTCACTGGAATATGGAATGCGTTTGGAAAATTTATCTTGGCGACTTTGGTTCATGCATCATCTTATGGTCCATGGAAATAAATCTATATCTCAAACACAATTTAAAAAATTATCCACTGCTACAACTAAAAAATTAGAAAATGAGAAAGCAACCAATTTAAAACATTTAGCTGCTCCACTTTATCGACCTCCTAAAGCACAAGAAATTTTGGAAAAGAAAGGGAAGAAGAAATATGCTAAAAAACCTAGCATAAGCGCTGTTGCTACTGTTGGATCACAAGTAAAGAAAACTAACCAGAAAACTAAACATATCAAAACTGCTTCAGAATCTGCTTCTACTGAAATAACTGCTTCTTTGACCAATAATAATAATATTAATGATAATAGTACTGAAGTTAGTGATCATTCACAAAATGATTATGGAAATAATAAAGAAATAATTACCTCGATTAATAGCCAAAATAATGCTGAATTATTGGAGTTGGATTCACTCGAGGACAATCATATGAGTTTAAATAGTAGGTTTTTTTTTAATTATTTATTTATTAACTTATTATTTATTGTTATACCCTAATATCTTCTTTATATTTTCTTTTACTAAGTTGTAGATGATATGTTCAGATACAATGAAGCAAACCAAGAATTTTACTTACGTCAATATACCAATGATCAAGATCCATATCAAGTCGTTTCATTGCCAGGAATTTTCACTCGATCGTTTGATGCTCACGCTATATTGGATCCTAATAATCAGCAACCTACAATGATGGTCGAATTTAATGATGTTATGAGAGTTCATTCACATCATCATTTCTATTCTTCTTCCGACTCATCAGAACCACCTTCTCCTACGGATTGGTATCCTTCGCAAAATTCGGAAATGCAATCAAGTATACCATACCAAATGAACGTTGGGCACGATGCTGTTTACGTTAGCAATAGTGATCATTCACCCGTTAATCCTTCACATATCAATGTCGGTCCTATGTCATTAAATACTTCACATGATACTCCAATAAATACTCCGTTAAATACTCCTCTCAATACTCCCACTACTGCTGAACATCCACACGGAAGTCTTTCAAGTATTTTGTATATGAATCAATATCCTGAACAAAATAATACAAATAATGCATCAATTTCTCTTGGACAACAACAGCAACAGCCGCAACAAGGATCGGCAAAATCAGTGTCATCATCAACTTCTCCAAATTCCACCACATCATCGATGGATGCGCCGTCTGCTGCTCGCCCTTCTGCTAATAATTCAACAGGCTCATCAACATCTGAAAATAGTAGACCTAAAAAGGCTCATTCTAATGGTGAACAACAATGTTTCAATTGTGGCGTGACGTCGACTCCTCTTTGGAGACGTTCGGCCAACGATGAACTTTTATGTAATGCTTGCGGTTTATAGTAAGTAATTATATTTAACAATATATGTATATATATACGTATTTTATGTGCAACCATTGTTCAATTTTATTAATCACATATTTCTCTTTTTTTTATTAATTAGTTTGAAATTACACAAAATGGCTCGGCCTAAGACTATGAAGCCACATATTGTACGTAAGGATGCTCGTGATGATGAAGCTGCACAACCAGTCTGCTCTAATTGTAGAACAATGACTACACCATTGTGGAGACGTGATGAAGAAGGACAAACGCTTTGCAATGCCTGTGGCTTATAGTAATTATAATTAATATGTTTATTTAGTATTTATTATTTTTTTTTTAAAAAAAAGTAATTAATTAATCCTATTTATTTTAGTTTTAAATTACATCATGAGAGACGACCGTTGTCCATGAAGACCGATGTCATAAAGAAACGACAGCGATATGAGAATGGACAAGCGCCTAATCGTCGGGGAGGGAAAAAACAACGCTCACAAGATATAAACCAACAAGAGGCTCAACCACAACCGCCACCACAAAGTCAACAAGCACAAGTTGTATATGAACCTAACGGATCTATGGCTGTTCCTTCAACAACGATTCCTTCGATAGGATCAATTTCAGTAGGACAGTCGTCTCCCCCAGGTTTAGCCATGCGCCAATCTTCCACAACTACCACCGCGAATACTACCAACTCTACTACTACTACTACTACTAGCAACAATAACAACAACATCAACGGATATCAATGAGATCAATCCATGATAAGAATAAAGTAACAAATACTTTATTCTTACATTTATATTTTTTTTTTTTCCTTTTTGATGATCCTTTTCTTAATTATTGACTAAATTAATTTTATTATATATAAAACAACCCCAAAAAGTCTTGGTTACAAACCAATGTATACAAATATCATTATCAATTGAACATTTTTGCAAAATGTCAAGAAAAAAAATGATATTTTGTTAGGACTTTTAAAATCTTTTTCTTTCGTTTAGCTTACATTAAATTTAATAATCAATCCTTCATAAAAATGTCTTTACAAAGAGCATATAATTATTCACTATCGCAACAACATAACACCATCATCACCCATCATCATCTCCTTAATATCGCATCAAATTAAAACAAAAAAAAATGTATTATCGCTCAATTTAATAATTCAATTGTAAACGATAATACATTAAGAAACGAATTGTATAAATAATATCAAAAAAAAAAAAAAAAAAAAAAAAAAAAAAAAAAAAAAAAAAAAAAAAAAAAATAATTTAAATAAAAAAAAAAAAATTTTTTTTTTTAATTAGAAAAAATAAAAAAAAAAAAATTAATTTTCTTGTAGAAAAAATTAAAAGTGAGAACCTCTAAAG
>QZLH01000076.1:21000-48541 GCA_003833135.1 Oehlia diaphana | reverse complement strand
AAAAAAAAAAAAAAAAAAAAAAAAAAAAAAAAAAAAAAAAAAAAAAAAAAAAAAAAAAAAAAAAAAGAAAAAAAAAACGAGAGAACAAAAAAAGTTTCACAAATTATTTAGACGGTCTTAGGAATAGATTTAATGCTAGTGTTTCGTATTAGATGTATTTATGTGAAAATCCGGATACATTTTCATTTTTAAGATTATGATGATGAATCCAATTCCATTATTCCCATGCATGATCCTCTAGTATTTAGTAGTGATTCAAGTGTTGGATCTTTTATTTTGTATATTTATAGTCAGGTGGAAAAGCTTTCATATTTCTTCTTATAATCATTTTTTTTTTCTCTGTAAATTTTTAATGCTCTTTTTTTATTATTTATTATTTATTATTATTTTCCCCTATTTGATTATTTTCCATTATACAATCATTATGCGAGATTATGATTAAATTTTTATGATAAAAAAAGAATTTTTTTCACATTCATATATTCCTTCCTTTCATAAATTATTTCCTTAAAATTTCGAAAACTCCTTCTATTTACTTTACAAAAACGTTAAAAAAAAACTTACTATTCATATAAATTCAAAACAAAAAAAAATCCTAACTCTTTCCTTATAACAAGAACAAAAAAAATTCTTTTTCTATGGTTATGCTCGGATGATTTTTCTTTTATTTATGCTCCAATACTTTTTCTTTCTTTGAAATTTTTTTTCTTGAAACTTTTTTTTTATAATTTTTTCTTTTTTTCTTGTAATTCACTTTTTGTGTGTATATGTAAATAAAATAAATAGCACTTTCCACACACATTCACATTTAAAAAAAAAATTTTTTTTTATAATGTATTGTTTGTTATCATTAATTTTATCGTGTAAAATCAAAGAAATAAAAAGATTAGTTAGTAAACTTATTAATTATTTGAAGATTTTATATCCTATAAAGTATCCGTTCAGATAATTTTATATGGCCACAAGATTTTTTCGTCACAATGAACAATCAATTTTCATAAAGAAAAGATGTTCATTCAAAGAACAAGGATGATTTTTATCATCATCTGGAAAAAAAACAAAAAACAATTTTTTTTCACTTACGTATCATATAGTCCAAAAAAAAACGTGACTAATGACAAAAAAACGAGTTCCTTTCATAATGTTATTTAAACAAATCTTAAGGGCAAAACAGGCCAATAAACCACTTCTTCGTCTCGTCGACTATTATTTGTAGCTTTATTAGAAACATTAAAACTTTGAACAAACGTAGAATTAACTGCCGCTTCTAATGTATTAATGATCGTGCAAGAGTCTCCATATAATTCTTTTGATTCCATGCAAGGTTGATTATGAAATGACGGAATAATTGAAGGATCAGGTTCCGTGTCAAGGTAATTATCATCTGATTGACTTTGTAAATTATCATTATTATCATTAATATCATTATTGTCATTATTATTATTATTATTTTTTGACTTTGAAATCTCTTCCGCAACTTGGAGAAAAAATATTTTTTTTTTCAAATTAAATATTAATATAATTATGTGAGACACTTGTTCTATTAAAGGAGAACCGAAATCAAATAACTTACGTTGTTGTTTTCTTAACTCAGAGAAACGGAACATTGCTATTGCTTCTTCACTTAACACAAACTCAACTTTTTCAGTCTTCTCTTCTTCCCTTTCTTCATAATATTCCTCTTGATACTCATAATTTCCATACTCTTCGGGCTGTTGTTGTTGATATCTACTTCCTTCTTCTACACCTTCCTCTTCAACTTTCCATGACCACCATGGTGTGGTTGAATTAAGCGCATGAAAAAAATTCCTATTTTGTATAAAATGAGTATGATGAAAGTCATGGAAACGAAGAAATTTTTGTGTAGTAGTTTGAAAGGCAGGAGGTGGTGGAGGGTGGGGTGGGGGAGGATAAAATTGAAGATAATAATTTGGAGGCAGTTTATAATAAGACATTTATTATTTGAAACAGATGTTACCAAACTAAAACTAAAAGAATAAATTCTTTTATGAATCATCGATCTGATTAGATCTTGGCACGTGTTCATGATTTACCAAAATGTTAATTATAAAAAGGACCAATGAATAAAAATTAGTTGTTCGAAATATCATAACAATGACAGATGATAATTCGGTTTATAAGAAACTTGAACTTTTAAAATCATTCTCAGCTTGTGATGTATGTCAGTTATAAAAGTGGAGATTTTTTTTTTTCTTTCACAAATGGTTTTCCTCAAAGTACTTTTGAATTCAATTTTAAAAATAACCTAAATAACCATTTATGAAGAAAACAATTTTTAAAAAAATTTATCATGTAACTAAATTTCAAGAATTTAATTTAGGTTGCCGACGCTCTTCTCAGATTAAAACATCCTCTGGGAGGATATCTACCTGACATTGTTATGTTTTCACCTGAATATCAATCAGGAAATACTAAACTTGTTGGTCCTGTTTATACCGTTAAAGTGAATTTTTTTTTTTTTTAAAATAAAAAAAGAAACTTTATAAAAAAAAATTTATAGTTTCGAACAAGTTTCAAATAACTTTTATTTATGTGGCATAATAAATAGCTTGTACCGAAATCCGATACAACTTCACCTAAAATAGATAAATCTTATGTATGTTCGCTTCACTAAATAATTGTGATTTCGATTTAAAAATTATAAATAGATCTAATAATGTTATGTATAGGTTGATACAGTTCCTTCCGGTAGTGTAGTGTTTATATCTACTCCG
Source organism: Oehlia diaphana (assembly GCA_003833135.1). Lineage (NCBI taxonomy): Eukaryota > Fungi > Glomeromycota > Glomeromycetes > Glomerales > Glomeraceae > Oehlia > Oehlia diaphana. The sequence goes on along the minus strand of QZLH01000076.1, from coordinate 45,806 downwards.
CAAAGTATGGTTTTTTTTTTTAAAAAAAAAAATAACTTATTCCACCATTTTAAAGATGAAAAATAAATTTATAGATTCTGTAAATGCCGTTTGGGGAGGATTAATTAATACAAGGGCTAAAATACTTGGAGTAAGAGGTGTTGTGGTAGATGGTAGAGTACGAGATCTTGACGAACTTCGATCTGATGAAACTCCAGTATGTAATTCGGGATTACAAACATTTTTTTTTTTTTAAAAAAAAAAAAAACTAAAATATATACAGGTTTTTGCTAGAGCGGTTTCAATTTTATCTTCAGGGGAATTTACACGTCTATCTGAACTTAATATTCCAATAACTCTTAATGGAAATCATGATCCTCCGATAAAAATTAATCCTGATGATATTATTCTTGCGGATTTAAACGGTGTCGTATGTATCCCTAAAGACTTATTGGATCAAGTTCTAGATTCATGCGAGAAACATACTGTGATGGATAAAAATCTTAAAAATGCTTTATACGAAGGAATGACTTTAACCGAAGCAAAATCTATACATAGAAAAGGTTAATTGTGTATATATTTACTTTTTTTATTGATCTATCTATCGGCTTACAGCCGTGTTTATGAGTCTATCTTATATAATTTCCTTTATTAAATTAAAAAAAAAAAGGATCTTGTAATAATTATTAATAAAATATATATATATATATAAAACACACATTTTTTCAGTAACATAGTACTGTATTTTACAAAATTTTACTATTTTAACAAAATCATCATAAAATAACGAACCCTTTTTTATAAGCCACTTAACAATTTATAAATAACTTTTCAAAATTGATTATAAAAATTTTCGCTTGTTACATAGCATCGAAATTAACAAATCTAGAAGCCTTTCTTTTTTCATTTTCATCTTCTCTCTACCAAATAAGAAAAAAATTATTAATATAAATAATATAAATTTAATAATTAATTAAATATTTTAAATATCTTTTAATTACCTTTTCAATATAATTTAATGTAAATACAACAATAGCTAAAATTATTGTTACAATAACTAAAATCAATAATACCCATGGTACCCAATCACCTGGATGAATATATAACTCTCTTGACCATCTATTAAAAGAGAGCATCGTATGTTAAGTGAATTGTGTAAATATTTGAGCCGATTTAGCTATTACTTACGTTGATGTATCATATACTTCTGCTGGCTGATAAGGAATAATAATAAGTTGTGAATTAGGTATTACTCCTGCGAAACTGGTAAAATATGCACTCTAAAAATATTAAATTTTTGATTAATAAAAAAAAAATATGAATTTATCACCAAGATAAAAATTATTACATAATTATGTCAACATATATAATATATTTTTCCGTCCAATAAATAATACATAATTACCTGATTTCTTGAAACTCCAACAAATAATTCTTCAACATAATTATTTGTACGTCCAAGTCCAAAAAGTGAATATGGTGTTTGTAAAGACAAATATCCACTTTGAAAATATTGTGCAACTATTTTTACATATCATAAATATATTAATATTCATTAAAAGGTATAATATAAACTAAGTTTAACATACCTTGATTTGCCCTTTTCCTTCCAGAGGTATCAAGTACAGTGAATTTAAATTCTGCACCAGGATAATTCACTCCATAACGCTATATAAAACATAAATGAAATATTTTTATTTATTTCCTTTTTTTTTACCTTTACAAATAATAATAAACTATAACTAACCTGTTTATGTGCCACTCCATTTAAAACTATAATAATAAAATAATACACGTGATTTAATATATTTAATCATAATAGGTATATAATTAATTCAACTACATACCTAGAGTCTTAAGGAAGAATGCATCATTAAAGTAATTGTTATGTATCATTCGTACACCTCTTGATGCTGTTTTATCATCAGTAGCAGTAAGTACTAAAATATCCATTGTTCCCTAATAATAATAAAGAGTTTCATATAAAAAAATTTTCTCATAGGTTGAATGTAAAAAATTAAAAATCTCTTTACATCTTCGTCAAGATCCAGAAAGGCAGCATTTTTGGCATTTTTGATATCACTGAGAGGCTGGGCACCATCATTAACTTTAATAAATGTTCGTTTTTGTGATGCGACTGCCGAAGAAGAACATTTGCGATTTGTACATAAAATTGATTCTAGCAATGTTACATGTGATCCTTTGGAATTTGAAGTAATCACGAGTAAATCCGGATATCCATCAAGATTGTAATCACCTAACAAAAAAAAAATGTCAAATAAAATGTACAATAAATAAACAAGAGCTAAAAATAAAAATATCTTTACCAATACGAAGAGAAATTGGTAAAATTCCGTTAAAATCTGGATCCAATAATACAATATCTTCTCCAGCAGGCAACTCGCTCTGAAGATCCAAGATAACATAACCCTGACATTCAAATAGGAATGTTAATTATTCATAACATATTACATTATTTTATTATTACTCTTCATAAATGTGTATATAAATCTTAACTTACGCCATTTGATGCATCAGTTGTCATATCAAAATTGAAGCTATCATCCGGTATACATAATTCCGATGCTTTTCGACAATCCTTAGAATCTTTATTTTCGCATAATGGCATTTGTCTGTTATATGCTACATGAATCTTGCATCCGTTGTTACATACTGGAAACACCATGTCTAATGTACCATCACCATCTAAAATGAAATACGTAAGAATAAATGAAATTATATGCTCCTAACTTCCCAGATAAGAAATTAACTTTTTTAACAAACCCATATCTGCAAACGATATTTGACCAACGCCTTGTGGTAAGTCGCCAGACTTGCTAAATACATAACCATCCATCGTATTCGTCCATATTTGATACGATAATTTTCCAGAAGTGTCTTGGCATGTAAGAAACAAATCTATAAAGTATATATATATTTTTTTATTTTTATATATTTAATTATTGTATTTCCCAAAAAAATTTTTATTAATTACTTTCATACCTGACTTGCAATCACCATTAAGATCAATGAAAGCATTAGAATGTGGATCTGACAATGTACAAGGTGGAACATTAGAATCAGGCAGTATAGGTAACGGCACTCTAAAATAAATAAAAATATTCAATTAATGTTGTCATTTTTAATTTCTCATTCGAAATTTATTAACATTCTCACACTTCAAATAATTCTTGTGTAGTTTCATTATATATATTCCGCCATATCGAAAGCTTCGTATTGTTATCAAAACTATGTCCTATTAAATCAATTTTCATATCACCATTAAAATCAAATGGAATGGGTTGTTGATATGTTGCTGGTTTTACATTAATAAAATTAGGATCTAATATCATATATTATTCAGTTAGAGTTATTCTTAATGTATAATAATTTAACAATATAGAAATAAAATATTACTAAATGTGTCATTTTCATATCCAAAATATACTCGCATTAAAAGAGGCTCTTGTTTTCTATTGTTACTTAATGGATTGGTCTGTCCCATAACTAAAATATCCAAATTCCCGTCATAATTATAATCTCCCGGTAATATATTTGTAATTATAAAACTATTTTCTTCATTTGGCAATATTGTTATATCTGCATGTGGTGCTTTGGTAAATTTATAATTCGCTATAGATGATAAAAATTAATTTTTAGCAAATATAGTCCTTTTTAAATAATGAACATAATAATTAATAATTTACCATGATTCCATAAATAAACACTTATAGACCTTTGATCTGAGCTTAATACTAATATATCTGTACTGATTTATTCGAAAAATTAAAGAATTCGATAAAAAGATTCATTGGCAATTCAAGTAATAAAGTAAAAATCTAAAACATACTATTTATCAGAATTGAAATCTGCAAAAGCCGCTACTGTTCCCGATATATTTCCTAAGCCAACGTCATTTATAAGATAAAGCCCACTACTTAAATACTTTTCACGTTGAAAGAATGAATGTGTTTGAAGAGGTAAAAATATTAATAAAACTAAAAAGCCAAAATATTTTACAAAAAAAGGAAGCATCGTAAAAAAATGAAATAAAATAAATAGCCCAAAATGAAATTATGATGTTTCAAATTCTATCAAATGAAAATTTACAAATTATAAAAAAAAATAAATCGTTGCTCATGATCTCGACCAGAAAAAAAACTCCTTTGGATCAGTAGCTTTTTTTGGTCTTTGAATTCGTAACAATTAAAAAATAATTTATCCAATTGACGGATTATACTAAAGGCGGTGCAAAAATTCGATAATTTTTGTTGTATTTGTGGCTTAAAAAAATTTCTATTTATAACCTAATTCTTGACGTGGCTTTCAAATCGGGCGGTACTACTTTTAATTCCTGGTTCAAATTACGGTATTTCGTTTCTCAAAGAATTAAAAATTTTTAAATTAACAACAGAAGGAATTTCTCGGTTACAGATTAATCTAATAAATTATTATCTTTGAATTTTGGTTTATGTTCTCCGTTTTGGCCTTCTTATATTTCTTTTGACAGAAAAAATTCATTTAAACATAATTCTGATAATATAGAAATGAAGTAATATTTATTAACACAACCTTTTCGATCGTAACTAATGAATCGATAAAGAATATCCATCATATTTCTTTCCTACACACTTTCAAACAGTTTTATCATTCAATCTGCCAGACTATCTTCAAATTTCAATATTTTCCTCAGAACAAAAAAATAAACTTGATAGACGGTACGAAAGTTTGAAACTTAAATTGTCTCGCTTAGATTTTAAATAGAAATTCAACATCAATTTCGGTCAAGTTGAATTAGTACGAGTTTTGAAATTATTTATAAATTCCTTTTAAATAAATTTAAAACGAATTGGTAAAAATTTGCGCGAAATTCTAGCACAAGAATATTTACAAACCCTTCAAAAAACATGAGAATTGGTGGCACAATTATTTTTAACTTGGAAGAATGAAAATTGGCTTAAGGGATAGTGTATGTAAATAAGCACATAATAGAAAGTAAGTGGCTTATAATATGTAAAACAGTTAAATGTCAATTCGAACTCACAAAGACGGGTAATGCAAATAGCAATAGATTTACATAATTTTTGGATAGATTTGCGTCTTACTAATGGACCTCTAGCGATAGAATAATAAAGGAATTTTCATTCTATCTACTGTCTTTAGTTCCTAAGCTTGTTTGATGAGGCTAAAGTTATCAGTAAGATTTGGAATATCCAACGGATCAAGTGATATATCCACAATTTACAGAGCTATGAATAAAACGTCCGTTTTATCTAACGTGAAAGAAAAGGCTAGGATAAAAGTGATGGCCATTGATTGGTTACGTATTTAAAAAATAAATTGATTTTGCTCCAATAAGACAAGTTCCAATCAATAATTCCCGGATTATCATTTCTTACTAATGAGATCGACGAAAATTCCTCTTAGATGCTAAAAAAGTATCATCTTAAATATCTTTTATGATTTCCCTTTTTGTAAATAAATAAAAGAAATCTAACACAATAATTGTTTTTTTTTTAATATATAAATAAATTTGCATAAATTTGTACAACAAAAACAAAAACTAACCGAAATTAAAATTCCATAATTCCGAATTTTTTTTAAGTATTAAAATTTCAAACGAAATAGCCTTATCTCAGATCATTGAATGTTTTCTCGGATTATTTATGCATATTATTTTATTTTTTTTAAAAAAAAAGAACTATAATATTTGACAGCGAGATCGAGAGTTAGTTAGTATAAAAAATTTCTTGTCATGAGTAATATGATCTCTTATTTCATCAAAATCTAAACTTTGAGGTCATTCCACATGAAAAATAACATTTATTGTTTATTTGTTATTAACATGCATCTCCTGTTTCAGAATGAAGTATAACCGACTCTTTGAACAAGAAGAAAAAATGAGTGGTGTTTAATGTTAATTAATATAAATACAAGCACGCTACTTTTTGCTGTGTAATGTATTAAAAATAGCCATAATTTTGTGCGATGTAATTTGTAACAATTTACACTGATCAACTTCAATTGTAACGTTATTGATATACAGTAACCAAAATTTTGTTTCCTTTACAAAAATTGCGAATTGCGCCGGCCTGTGCCCAAAAAAAAAAAAACGAAATTTATTTTTTTTTTCAATTTTAATTGCCATAATTTTCAAGGCAATTTTTAAGATCATACTTTGATCCTTGGGAATATATATTTTTTTTTACTTGGTGTGTCGCGGCGCTCAAAAAACATTACAATCTTTGTTTCTCTTTACCTTCTTTTCTGATAAGACTGCGTCTTATATTTATGTCCCAAACAATTGGTTTCTTGCCAAACTTTAATTTCCAACCTGCATCTTCATTTGTATTTTAAACCACAATAGGCTTTTTTTTATTTTAATAGACTTGCATTGCAAAGGACAATTTAGGTAGTTGACCAAACGTTCTATATAGATTTATTTTTAGTATGGTTTCAGTAAATAATAGAAAGCAATTAAACAAATACAATGACCTTTCAATGAAAAGTTCTATAATTTCTCAAATACCTCCAAATGATAATTTAGCGAAAATCACGGCAAGTTTTGAAGAAATTGTTCAACCACCACCATATGATAATAAGTTGCAGTCATCAAAATCAAAAAAAACACCGTCATCATCAACATCAACATCACCAACAATTATATCAACACCTGAGTCAGATCCGGCAACGAAAATTACAAGGACAACTACAACCACTACAGTTACCACTGTCACCACAACGACCATATCTGCTAAAAATTCACCGGGGCAGGGCCCACTTTACCTTGACTTTGGAGACTTTAGTATGTCTCCAATTGAGCCTGATAAGCTCGGTAGTAGTGGTGAAGATGGTAAAAATAAACATTTATCTTCATCATCCCAAAAAACACCATTAGTATCTCTTGACAATAATATTAATGTTAATGATCCTTCATCTATTACGATCGTCTCATCAAAAACTTCAACCGATCCCGTGAAAATTCAACAAGTTGAAGAACTTTCCCCTACTTCAACAACTTCTTCTTCTAATACACTTTCATCCGAATCACAGCGTCCTTTTCCTCCTCCTAGACTAGGATTAAAAGGTTATCAAAAATCTCATCTTGAAAATTCGGAACCTTTTAGTCCCCGGAGGCAGCATCATCTTAAACGTATTGAATCAGCTCCTGTTATGCCTAATTTATTCAGTGATGTATATGATAGCGATATGCTTCTATCTACAAAGTCTATGTATAATTTAAATCATTTGGATCAAAGAAATACTGTGCCACTGGAAAATAAATTGAGTACTGAGACACCGAAACAATATCTCGAAAGGATGCAGTTTACTTTATCAAAATCAAAACTTCCTTCCATGCTAGCAAAAAAGTATATTTTAAATTTTAAATTATGTTTTTTTTTCAAGTGTCATTCTGACTTAATTATTTACTATAACAATAGATCAGACTCTTTCCATCAAGCTGTTCTTAAAGAATATATGAATGCTTTTGATTTTGAAAAGGATCCTATTGATATTGCATTACGGTAGACAATTTATTTATTTTTTTTTTCAAAAAAAAAAAAAAAAATATTCCGTTAAATTCATTCTGGGAGTTTATTTAACTTCATTTTAGAAAATTCTTGATGGAATGCCACCTTCCAAAAGAAACGCAACAAATTGATCGTGTTATGGAAGCTTTTGCTAAGAGATATCATGAATCTAATCCTGATTTGTATGCTTCTTCAGGTATGTAAATTTCGCGTGAAATAAGAATCTTTCAAAAAAGAGTTTTTCTTTTAATGGAGAAAAATTTATTAGCAATAATAAGTTGATGAGTGATGAAAATTAAAAGAGTTAGCAAAGAGTTATCTAAAAGAGTTTAACCATTTTTTGGCACATTTCTATACATGCAGATACCCCATATGTTCTTGCATTTTCTTTACTAATGCTTCATACTGATGCATTTAATAAGAGTGTTAAACGTAAAATGACAAAGGAAGAATTTGTAAAGAATACACGCATTGATGGTGTATCTTCTGAAATTTTAGAGGTATTTAGGATAGCAAAGTTCATGCTTTTTTTTTTAAAAAAAATGGTTGGTTAAATATGAACTTTCTTGGTAGATCCTTTATGATAATATTACATTCGCACAATTCATATACGCTGATGATGACATTGACGTGAATGGTCAAACGATACTTGAATCGCCAGCAGATCATAAGCAATTAAGGATTTTTTCTTCTGCTAAAGAACGACGTAAATCAATGCGTATAAAAAATGATCCTTACACAGTTATTCAGACTGTAAGCAGGTTTTCGGTCATAATGAGCTATTAAATAGATAAATAATAGAGAGAATATATATTAAAAAATTATATATATATTTTTTTTCAGAAAATTCCAACCGAATTTAAACCAGCTATACGACATTTAATTCCTATAGAGAATCCTTATCTTTACATGGGAACACTTCCGTCGTTGGATACTGGAAATTTGCATCGGGCATTTGCGAGTGCACCTTCGGTTAGGGTTACAGGTGTTCAAACTCGACGTAATGGTGAAACTTTAAACCCCACAAATACTTCAATTCAACCTTTAGATGAAGAAGACGGTACTTTTGTCCTTAAAATAACCAAAGGCGGTAAATTGGGTAGAAAAGTGGACATGATTGAAGGTAAAAAGAAGAGTGGGTTTGTAAGAAGTTGGAGGCAATACGGCGTGATATTAAGCGGGAGCCAACTAATGTTCTTTAAAGATGAAGTTTGGTTTAATACTCAGATGGCCGAGATATATGATTCAAAGGTACTTATTATATTAAATTATAATTCTATATGAGTTGACTTAATTTTTTTGTTTCTTCCTTCTTGCTCTGTAAATATAATAGAAGTCGAAGAAGCCTCCAATTTTAAGACCTGATGTTATTCTCATGACGGCAGAATCAGTTGCTTTATATGATAAGACTTATACAAAGTACCCGCATGTCTTCCGACTTGTATGTCCTAAAGGTCATCAGTATCTTTTCCAAGCTGAAAGTGAAGACGAAATGAATGATTGGATTACAAAAATAAATTATGCAGCAACTTTTAAGTCCATTGGTTTGAAAATAAGGAATATTAATGTCCGATCAATAAAGGAAAAAAGGAATCCGCAAAATTTATTATTTAACAACAAACTTGGCGACCATAATTCAAATGAGGCTAATGGAAGAGCAAACGTTTTAAGGGTGTGTAAAAAAGAATTAACAAATAATTTTTAGTAAAATACTATAATAATATCATTTCTTCTTTTCTTTATAGTCTAAACTTGATGAACTCCAAAGTAAAATATCAGCATTAACATCACAGCTCCAATTAGATGTGCGTTTCAGGAATAATTTATTCCTTATGATACCATATAAGAACACAACACGAGATCGTATTATACAAATTGCTCATGTAGTAGCTCAAAAACTTAAGCACACCTGCCTTGAGCTTAGTCGGCTGGTTTGCTATCATGAGATCTTGGAAAAAGAATTATGTGCCACTGTTATGGACGATGATAATTACTGGCAAAATAGAAGAAGCATGTACAGACTCGGTGAAAGCTCTATGGAATTCGAGCCGTTTGGTAAAGATATAGTAGAAACAACTTTAAGATTTACAGAAAAACCTGAGACAGAAAATGAAAAGAAAGAGAAACATACTACCATGACTTTATTACCAATGTCTTCAACGTCATCATTGTCCACAATGCCATGCTTAACCCCAAGTTCTTCGATTACAGATTCTACACCTCCAAGATCACCAGATAATGAAAGAACTTTCAGCATCTCACAGACTGAAGTTGATTTGGAAATTAAACCTTCAGATGAAGATAACAGAAGTATCTTTAGAGATGATTCATCTAGCGTTATTAGTCTCGATTTTGAAGATGCTCAAGAAAGTTTTGAAGAATTTAATAGTGAAACAAATGAAAAAGAACACGAGAAATTACAAACTAATGTACCTACATTAGTAATTAATCATGAATACGATGTAGATGATGACGATGACGATGATGTATTTGTAGATGCTGAAGATTGGTATTAGAATAGCATAATTTAACTAGGAATTCTTGGGGGAAGGGAAAAGCAAAAGTATTTATTTATAGTTAAACTTTTAATGAAAAAAATTTTAATTATTTATTGTAAATTGTATTGATAATTTTTTTTATATATACATATTTTTTTTTGTGAACAAAAAAAAAAAAAAAAAAGAAAAAATATTTAAAATGTAATTCTTTATAATCATTTTTCCGAATCTTATTTTTCTATTAATTTATTATTTGGATTTAATGTAATTTAGATCTTTTTATTGTTGATCATCAAAAAAAAAGAGAAAAAATAAAGATTTAGAATAATTGTATCGATTAAATTTTCTTTAGTTATTAGTAAATCATGTGATAAAAAAGATATATTTACATTTAACATTCTAGAATAATATTTTTTAGGATTAACAATTCCGAAAATCAAATGTGAATGAACATCGGGATTTTGATCAGTTCATAAACTGCATCATTACGTAAGATATTAAAGCGGAATAATTTAGCTTTTATGATGCAATTCGACGATCAAAGTTTCGTTTTTTAAATATTATCTTCTGCTGACTTTAGAATAAACCATCTTTTTTCTTTATTATTCTTTGATTTATAATATAGTAACTACCAAAATGGCTCTTAAACGCATTCAAAAGGTGAAAAATGATATTGAAAATATTGAAAGAGTTCTTGTCGAAAAAGAATATTTTAGTTAAACTTCTGCTTTTTAATTAAAAAAGGAACTAAATGATATCTGCAAAAACCCGCCAGTTGGAATTAGTGCTGGACCTACTTCTGAGGAAGATATGTTCAGTTGGACAGGTAACTTGTATTTCTAAGAATATTATTCTATCCCTTTCTATTCGGTTCAAACTTACATCATTTTATACTTGACTTATTAGGTACAATTATGGGACCTGTAAGTATAACAGAATATTTCATATTCTAAATTAAATAATGTCAACTGAATATTGATTCATACTTAAACAGAATAACAGTTGCTACAAAAGTGGAATTTTCCGACTAAAAATCGACTTTTCTCAAGATTATCCATTTAAGCCACCTTCAGTATTTATCTATTTTATGTGATTTACAACTTATTTTCCACCATTTACCATTTGAAGAATTAATATTATCTATTATCTTATTTGTTAGGTTAAATTCATCACTAGAATTTATCATCCTAATATTGACGATGATGGTTCAATTTGTGTAGATTTGTTAAAAACTGATGTTTGGAAGCCTGCAACGACGATCTCTCATGGTCAGTATAAAATTTTATATTTCAAGGGTTTTTATTTATTTATTAATATTTCATTCAAATTTACAGTACTTGAAGCTATTGCTGATCTTCTTGAGAATCCAAATCCCGATGATGCTCTGGTTGCATCTATTGCTGAAGTTTATAATACAAATAGAGCAAAATTTACTAAGACAGCTAAAGAATATGTTAAAAAGGTATTAATTTCGGTGTCAAATTCTATTATTAACTTTTGTAACATATTAATAACAAATTTTACTCTTTCACATATTATAAATAAAAGTATGCTTCCTCATAGATAATAATCATATGCCATTTGATTTGTACGATTTGTTGATGAAGTTTTATCTGAAATTATTGTTTTGGGAAATAGACTTACTTATATACTTATATATTTGTATACCAATTTAATTGTTTTTATTGCAATTTTGTAAAGAGAGATTTTTTTCAAATAAAAAAAAAAAAATTCTCTGTGTCTAATTTTCTTTTTAAAACATGTTACAATACAGCAAATCCAACTAAAATTAATTACTCTTTTTGAATTCGTTACACCAAATTTCTATTTTCATATCCTTTAATAATTCTTAATTTCTATATTTATTCTAAGAATATGAAAAACTTTGCGATAAATCTGTTTTGAAGTTAGGGCGGAAAGTAAACGCGTAATAATTACTCTCGCGAAATCGGAAATTGATAGCTTCCATAATAATCGAATGCTTTTCAGTTTGCACGAAAATGTTTAAAATATTTATATTTACTCGAAATCAGGATCTGTGTGAATATGTATAGTGCAGAACCTCTATACTCAACTACTTATGTATAGTAACAATTAATTAATTATAAATTTCTAAAAAAAATATTTTTATATTAAAGTAAAAAATTTAACCGACAATTTTTATAGATATGATCATTAGCTTTAAAAATTATCGGTTATTTTTTTTTCTAAATTAAATTTTGGCTGTTTAATCTGTAATTTAAATAATTTAAATATACTGCATCACAGATCATTTTTAGCCACATTTAATGTAATATTAATTGTTATTATACTTCAGATTTTTTTTCAATATGCAACTGCAAATGATGATAAATTTATAAACAAAAGAGTTCAAAACTAAGTAAGTTTACTTTAATTTGGTCAAAAAATGCGCATAATAAAATATATCATGTAATGATCATATAATTATAAAATCCTAATTTATGATTGGCTAATGTATGTATCACGTGATGCTTACATAAACTGAATATTCAATCATAGAATCAAATTTTATTTGAATTTGTTAGGAATTAGATCCAATAGTACAAGGTATTGATCGGCCCGATCATTTTTAAACAACTCTGATTGGATACTAATGAATGAGTAGTAAAAAAACTTGTTTCCTTGTATTTATTTAAATTCCAAGTTCAAATACTTGTCTTGAAAAATGGTAAGGTTTTGTGTATATTTAGGTTTAATTAAAGATAAGATGATTTATAAATTTTATATTCTTTGTAAAGGATTTTTTTATAGGAATTACATTATATTTAGCGGTTCTCTGTTTCTTTATTTTTGTGTTGATAATGGGCCCGTCTTCACATTTCAGGTACGTATTTGTTTATACGAATCATTATAAATTTATATTTGACAATATTTAATTTAATTTAGAAATGGCCCAATTGGAAAATTAAATCATTTTTTGACTGTAACATTAATTGAATGGATAGGGTGAGTTAATCTACGTTAACTTCGAATATTTTTCGTTTTTCTAAATTACTTTATTAAAAATTTAGACATTCTTATCGAAGAGTTTGTGGAAATCGTACAACAGCGACTTGTGATCGGCTTTGCGATTATTTTATGGAAGAAAAAAACCCAGTGTTAGTGGTAAGAATGTTTGTTGTTTATGATAAATCTTACACATGATTTTTGAATTATTATCTACTTTTATATTGTATTCTAACAAGTAAATTGTTTTCTATTTAGATAATATATTTAACACTTCTAACAGGGTCAATTTTATTATTTTACATAACTGCATGGCCTAATATTCCTGGTCACTATCTTTCTGATGTGCATAAGTAAGTAGTGTACGTGTCAAGAAATGATAATTTTTTTTAACATTAAACTCGGACAATATATATGTTGATTAACTATAAATAAATTACATCCCTCAATTAGATATCTTGTTCCGATAGTTATATTCTTTACATATGCGTCATTTTTTATAGCATGTAAGAGTGATCCAGGCAAGGTTACAAGGGAGAATGTTATTAAAGCTTGCAAAATGTTCGAATATGATTTTTTGATATTCGAGCCAAAAGAATGTAAAACATGCCTATTTCTAAAGTAAGTTTCCTAAAATATGTAAGATCATTAAATTTATAACTTTTGATTAATGATTTAAAATTAGGCCTGCTCGTTCGAAACATTGTTCTCTATGTAAAATGTGTGTCGCAAAGTCTGATCATCACTGTGAGTTGATAACTAATATTAATTTATATTGTTATATTATTTAAGTGTAATCAACATATTTAATTTTATATTCAGGTTCATGGATTAATAACTGTGTTGGTTTGAAGAACTATCGCTATTTCCTTCTTTTTCTATATGCTACTATTCAAATTTGCTTTTACGGTGCATATTTGATTTATCACATATTTTTGGATATAGCCAAGAAAATGAATTTAGCCGAGGCATGGATTACTTCCATACAGACTGGAAGAAGAGTTAAGATTTCAACATATCAGGCTGCACTGGTATGCTAAATACTATTTAACATATTATTGGGAAAGATTTTGATAATTTAATTAAATTGATATTGTTTTATCATTATTTAACAGTTTTTAATTCACCATGAAAGGGTTCTTGGTGCATTAGGTATTTTTGCACTTCTTGTTGGATTGGTCATATTAATTTTCTTTTGTTATCAACTTAGTTTGGTATATAATGGCACAACAGCAAATGAAGCATTTAAATGGGAAGAAATAGAAGAAATAATAATGACCGGAGATCTTTGGGTTTTTGAAAGAGAAATTGAAGAGGAATCTAGAAGGAGGAAAAAGAAGAATAAAGAGGTTTCAGTAGTTAAAGGTAGGACAACTGCTATCTATTGGATACAGCCTGCTAGACATCGAAAAAATAAGTCATCAGAAGGTGAAAGCGAAGCTAATGGAGAAAATAGTAAACAACTCGGAAGGCAAGTCAAATCCATGTCTGAAGTACGCAATATTTATGATAAAGGACTTTGGGGTAATTTTAAAGAAACGGTATTCCCACCTTCTTTATAACATTAATCAAATTGGTAGTTACACTATAATATATTTATTTTTTAATAATTTGTATATTTGTGAAGGTTAAATCCATAGAAACTATTTTATCACATAAATATATTGATTAAAAAGATATAAATAATTTGTCATGTGAATAACAATCGATGTAAAAATAATACCGTGACTTTTTTTTTTTGTCAAACTTTATCCTAATCAGTGATTAAATCAGCAATTAATCATAGTGTAATCTCGTGAGTATGATGATCAAAAAGCCCGACTTTTTTGAATTTTTCGAAATTTATTGATAATAAATTTTGGTATGATACCATATCATAGATATAAACCTGGCGAGAAAATTTAGGTCGAGAGAACTGAAGTAAATAGCTTGCGTGTTCAAAGACAATAAATTTTACTGTGAATTTTCATCAGACCAAAAGATTTGACCATGACTACTGATACGACGGAGAAGTTTTTAGCCGAAGTGAATACTTTATATAATTCGCAAGACAAAGTAAGAAGAGAGCAAGCTGACTCTTGGTTACAAGCTTTTCGGAAGACGGTAAATTATTGGCGATTGCTGATCTAAGTTAATGACAACAAGCTTTGTTAGATTTCTTCACAAGCATTATAAAGATTCCCACCTTTTCTTTTATAATGTCGTCAACTGCAGTCGGAAGCTTGGACGATAGCAAATCAAGTGTTAAGATCTCCTCAATTAACACCTCAATCGGAAGCGGCGCGTCATTTCGCAGCAGGTACTTTTCGGCAAAAGGTATGTCTTTTTGTAATTATTTTTTTTTTTTTCTTTTAAATCTTTGACGCGTTACTATTTAATTATTAATATTTTTTTTTGGAATTAACCTATTACATATCGATTATTAACAATAAAGATAATTCTTGACCTACATCAGCTCGATGCAACAGCTCGCAATAACCTCCGTGATTCTCTTTTAGAACTACTCTACCAATATCGTTCTGGTCCTCGATCGATTGTTACCCAATTATGTATTTCCCTAGCGTGCTTAGCACTTCAAATGCCTGAATGGCAAAATGTTTTACACCAATTCACAGAATTATATGGTAAGAACCCGGAAACGGTAACTTGTTTGCTCGAGTTTCTTAAAATATTGCCAGAAGAGATTAATACAAATAATCGAATACCTATATCGGTAAGTAGAAACTATCTTGTCCTTTAACTAGGATTTCGTTATTATAATTCAATTAATATCTATAGGATAAAGACTATCGTGTGCGATCCAGGCAATTGTTGACTGATAATGCCAATGAAGTTTTACAAATGCTTTTGGTTTATTTACAAAACTCGGGTAATTGTATTTAAAAATCATTATCTAATTAAGTTACAATAATTATATCCTAATTTATTATTGGCTTTTAGGTACAAATACTGATTATCAAAAAAAAGTGTTTGAATGTTTTCATAGCTGGTTACAGTCTGGAGAAATTACAATTGGAACTTTAGAAAAAAGTCCATTTTTAGGTCTTTCATTTGATGCTCTACAATCGGATGAATTATATGATATTGCAGTTGATGTAGTATGTGGAATAATTAATGAAACGCGGGAAATTCCTGAGTCAATGCCAATAATTGAGCAAATATATCCAAGATTGCTGCCTTTGAGAGCAGCATTAAAAAGTGCAATGGAAGAAGAAGATGACGACAAAGTACGAGGATATTGTAGAATATTCACACATGCCGGTGAATCATATTTGGATCTTGTGGTTCAGCATGCTGACGATTTTAGAAGTATTGTAGAAAGTATAGTTGAGTGTACGGCTTATCAAGATACAGAAATAGTTAGAATAACCTTTTATTTCTGGCATCGTTTAGCCGACACATTGTATAAACCACGTCACGCGAACATTAGAGATAAATTTAAGGATATATATTCCAATTTGGTTGATATTATGATCAAACATTTGCATTATCCAAAAGATCTTTCAACTTGGTCTGCTGAGAAACGCGACGAATTCCGCGAATTTCGGCATGTAATGGGTGACGTTCTTAAAGATAGTTGCTTGATTTCTGGATCTGCAGAGTGCTTGTCCAAACCATTTGCCACTTTATCAAGGCAACTCGCAGATTCAGCAAATGGAAAGACTGTAGACTGGCAAGAAATTGAAGCGCCATTATTTTCTTTACGTGCTATGGGATCTGAAATAGAGGATGAAGAAGACGTTTATTTACCACAAATTATGCAACTTTTGCAACAACTGCCAGATCATCCAAAAATTCGTTACGCAGCTACTTTGGTGATTTCAAGATATTCTTATTGGACTAGGTTTCATCCACAATTCATTCCATATCAATTAAATTTTATTTCTTCTGGATTTGATAATGAAGAAGTCTCTGCAGCAGCAGCATTAGCATTGAAATATTTATGTAAAGATTGCAGTGAGGTATATTTTATATTATTTTAATTTTCATTACTTTTCAAGTTGAATAATCTTTATTAACTCTTTTAATTTTATAGCTGCTGATTGAATATCTTCCACAACTCCACCCTTTCTATCTTAACGTTACGAACACACTTCGTGGGATAGATTTATTTGAAGTGACAGAGGCAGTTTCGCATGTTGTTGCAGCTGTTCGTCCAGCAGAATTACTAAAAGCATTACAAATGTTTTGTCTTCCAATCGCACAATGGCTACATGAGTTTGCTAATAAGGGTACTTCTGCGACCGATAAGGAGATTAGGTTTGCTTGTGGTAAGCAAGATTACCAAATGATTTATTGTTGAATACTTTTAATTTTATTAAAGAAAATATTGATATAATCTCCTTCTCCTTCAAAGATAAACTCGAACAATTTTCAATAATTATCAGGGTAGTTGCTGACCCCAAAAAAGAAACCAGTACGGCAGATGTGAATACTGGTCTAGTTCATCCTTGTATTACTATTATACAAGAATTATGGCCTGTATTTGATCTACTTTTGGTTCATTTTGGATCTGATTCTCATTTGTCAGAGAGTCTTTGTAAATGCTTTAAATACTGTGTTGTGTTTTATCGAATTCCTTTTAGACCGTTGCTTCCTGACCTGATGGAACGTTTAGTTACAGTATTTGGTCAAACATTTTTGAGTTGCTATTTGTGGGTTGCAACCAAGTGTGTTCAGGAACATTGCGATGGTGAAGGAACCGAAATGACAATGGCAATGTTATCTTTTGTTGAAAGATTAAGTGTAACAATGTTTAATCTTTTGAATGGAAAAAAACCTGCTGACATCCCTGATGGTATTTTAATGTTTTTATATATCAAAGTAATTTATAGTCGTCTATTTTAACCAAAAAAAATTTTTTCTAGTAATTGAAGATTATTTCCGTCTTAATCTTGCGTTATTTGACGCACCTATTACTTATTCACAATCGGCCATATTCCCATCAGTATTTCAAGCTGGAATTTCATGCCTATCAATACAACAACCTGATGCGCTATTTGCTATTATTTTGTTTTTTAATAGGTTGCTTAATTTTAGAGAAAATCAAAAACAGCAACGACCACCTTCCGGTGTACAAACTACCGTTACTATTACCCCCACATCACCTACGGAAGCTTCTCTGAGTGCAGCCTTAGCGATTCATGATACTTTATGGAAGCAATACGGTGCTTCGTTCCTTGAAAACATATTCAAAGGTCTTATGTACACTTTTCCAAGAGATATTCAACACGCCGAGATTCATGAAATATTGTCGGCTTTGTCTAAATTATACCCATTGGAATGTAAACAATGGATATCCGAAATTATTCAGCAACTACAGGATCCTAATTTAACATCAGAAGCAAAAAACAGCTTTATAAAAGATTACAATTTGTAAGTTTATATTTTGTTCGAATATTTCTAATTTATAAGATTTCACATTAATCTTTAATATAGAGCGATACAAGAACAAGATTGGAATAAGCTACGACGCATCACCAATGACTTTATCGCTGTCTTTAGGCGGAGACATCTAGCTTCTAGACAACGCAGGGATAAAGAGTGAATTAATTGAATTTAGCTAAATTTATCATGTTTTAAATTAAATTTTCAGAATGAGTAAAAAATTGCAAAAAACATAATCAAACCAAATAATATAGGATTCTTTAATAATTCATTTAGGTAAAGTATTGTACAATAGTTTTCATGATACAAGAAGAAATATGCGAATTAAGATTATTTCATGTTAAGTTATTTTTTAATTTGGCATCATGAAGTCTATTCATTTTGCTTTTACTTAATTATTATTACTTTTTTTTTTCTTTTTTTTTTTTTGAATGTGATTAATAAACTGTTTGAATGATTTTTAATCGTCATTCGCTTCATTATATTTAAATATCTAAACCACTTTAATAAATTAGTAAATAAACTAAACCTATATTAATTGTAAATAAAACTAAAAAACTGTTTCTAGAAGCAAAAACGCCATACGACACGTGGCGATCATTGCAAAATAATATTCCGTAGGTACTTTACTGAGAGAATTTCTATAAATTCCTTTTCTCATTCATAAACTATTGTTTGTATTACAGAAAATTGAATTAACGTTCCATTCGGATGATTCTTTATAACTTATCCATATGCAGTTACTGTATTTCGATAATGCCGGAACCTCTAATGATCCATAAACTCCGATCAAAAAATTATAAAGACATTGAGAATTGAATCTTTTTCCTTACTTCTTTACCTCTTTTCAATTATTTCAATTATTTCTTTTAAATTAAATTAAAGATGTCACTTACTTTATATATAGTAAGACACGGGGAACGTATGGATCATGTAGAGCCAAGTTTTGTTTACACTTCACCTACGCCTTTTGATCCCCCATTGACTCCAAGAGGAAAACGACAAGCCAAACAAACTGGTTCTTATATTTATACACTTCAACAAGAATCTATTTCTAATGATACAAAAAGGAATACAAAATTTTTTATTATAGCTAGTCCATTTGCACGTACAACAGAAACGGGTATCGGTATTGCAGAAGGAATATCTGCGTCAGAACCAAATTCAAAAATAAAATTTAGAATTGATTCGTCATTAGCAGAATGGCATACTTCAGCTTATTTTCCTCAAGCTGTACCAAATAGTATCATTAGTAAAAGATTTGAAGAGATACATGAGAAGAGTGGCAAAGAAGATAATAGTAATTATCCTTTTGAAGTTGATTTTTCTTATACACCAGTACTTAATGAACTTCCTAAATATCCTGAAGGAATACATGAAGTACTTAAAAGATGTCAAAGTGCTTTGGCAGGAATATCATCTCCATTCATTCAACAAATTAAACAAAGTAGATCATCTGAAGATAGTGAAAAGTTAGATACTGATGTAGTATTAATTATGGTTACTCATGGATGGTGCTTTAATGTTATTCAAGAAGCTTGTTCTAAATCTGCTGGTTGGAAGGAAGCTGGATTTTGTGCAGTATCTAGAGCTAAATGGATACCAAAAGAAGATTCTGAAAGTGTTGAAGGTGGTGGGATCCCCGATATCACTGTTAGTGATGTTAACGATACTGATGACAGTGAAAAAACTGAAATTGAAAGGAAAAATGAAGAAGCTATTAATTCTTTAAATGCTGTAAATCCTGATGGAAAATGGATCATAGACGTCAGTGCAAATACTGATCATATAAAAGGAATTTAAAAATATTACACTTTATTTTTTCTGTATATTTCATTAAGCATTTTTTTGTTGTTAAATAATATAAAATGAAAAAATAATAACTTGTTTGTAATTTATTTAAAGTCGTATCATAAACAGATTCAATAAAATTTATACTTAAACAGCAAATTTTTTGTTTCACAGGTGGCTACACAAAATTATTTTTTTAAAATTTTTGATCTAATTTGTAAATTAATAGTAAATTTATGGGTAGAATAAGTTTCCTTAAATGCAAAGTTTGTAAATGCAAGTTTCACATATTTATATTTATAAATGTCCAGTATTTTTTAACTGACCAAATTATAATTTTGGCCGGAATTAAATTATGTAATAATGGTTACCACTTATAAACTCTAGCAATTCCCTTTGATTTTTTACATTAAAATGTAAATTCAAAAAATTCAGAGAAATTTGATTATATAAAATTTTTTCTTAAATTATATATATAATATTAATAAAAGCAAAAAGTAAAAAGTAATAACTTACAAAACGAAACAAAATAGTATTTATAGAAAGAAAGTTTTAAGTGTAAAAAGCAAAATTATAACTAATTAAAAGATAAATAATTAATATTATATTATATAAAATTGCTATGAATCACCGGCGGTGATCAATCACTGGTGTCACATGATTTTTAAATTTGGCCAGAATTAAGTGATTTACATGTAAATTTCCTTTTTTGGAATCTTGTGTAACTCATTTCTCCATTTTTATGAGAAATAAAATTGCTTTTTTTGGATTGTGCAACGTTATCCAGGTTCCAAAAATGGAAATTTGTATGTTAATTCCTTAATTCCGGCCAAAATTTAAAAATCTCGTGACACCGGTGATGATTACCGCTGGTAATAAATAGCAAACTCCTATATTATATTACAATTTTTAGCAATAGAATTATAAGTTTATTGTTCTATTACTATTGATAAAAATATAGTTATTTTTAACAATGCAGATATCACTTTAATAGATACTTTACCTTTAGTTGTCAAAATAAATAGTTATTCAATTTTTTAATAATAATACACTAATTGTTCAGCAAAGCAAAGGACTATATATGTTTTCGAAGGACTATGTCAAATAGTGTCACATGATGATATCCGGTTGTCTGCACGCATCACATTATTGAAATTTTGTATTACATCAGATGAAAATAAATTTGTGTTACATCAGATAAAGGTTTATTTATAACTTTTTTTCGCTTTAGACTTACAACGATTTCTGTTTCCTAGTGAATAATTATTTTAATACAAAAACTCTTTATTTTTCTATAAATATATATGAGATGAGTGAGTAATAAGTACTGAAAAAAAGAATCAAATAGACAAAAAAATTAATTGGTAAAAATTTAACAAATGTTAGTAAAAGTGCCAATAATAATATTCCTATAACTATTAATATAATACATATAACAATAACATAATAATTAATACTACTCTACCGCAATGATTAAACAATATAATTATTTTAACAAAAAAAATAAGCAAATTTAATATTAATAAAAAAAATCCCAATTTTTTTCATTATTTTTATATATTATCAGATCAAGAAAAATAAGGATAATTAGGGCACCCAAGTAGAGTCTAAAGTAAATTAGCTTTGGTTAATTTTCTAATGAAAAAAGTATGTTAAGAAGTAATAAAAGCGCTAAAATAATTTCATTAAAATATTTTAATAAAATACACATTTCCTAGATAAATATACTGCTTTTTCATATCAATATCTTTCTTTTTTCACCATTCCTCAAATAAATATAATTTTTGAATTGTTATCTGGCAGGATATCAACTACTCTTTTTTTTCTTTTAATCAACTCATTAAAGTCTTATTTCTTCTTGATTGAAGCATAGTTGTTAAAGGATGATTGCTATTTTAATTATTAAAAATTGAAAATTTAAGAGATAATAAAAGTTGAGAGATGATGTATAATATAATCAGTAAATTATATTTATGTAAAACAATTACTACATAAAATTATAATTGTCTGCACAATTAATCAATAAATATATTATGATCTATTTAAGTTAAGAAGTAAACTTATTTTATTACTTGCTTATTTTAATTGTAAAATATATTTTTAATGAAAAGGTAATTTTTCTTACTGTAGTTTTCTTTATTTTACTCTCTTTATTTTTATCTTTATCTGAATTCATCATTTAAATTTATTGTTATTAAATTTTCTAGCTAATGTCACAAATTGCTCTCCTTTTATAAATTTTTCTACTACCCTCTCAGTTAATTGATTATTCTTCCAAGAATTTTTGTAACCCATCTCTATACCATAATTAAAGCTTTTCTGGAACTTTCATATTCTCCACTTATTTTTATCGTTTACCACTACCTTTTCTAAATACAATAGTCCTTTGAAATTTTTAATTATTATTTCTTTTAATAATTTTATCTCTACTTTATCTTTGAACTATTTCATGAAATTTTCAAATCTTTTTTTTACTTCACTTTTTTCACTAAATTATTGTAAACATCCATTTTTCTTTTTTATGAACTTGATTCTTTTTATAAGTTTCTCTTTCTTTTGTATATACTTACAATATTTTTATTTATAATTCTTTTGAATATATTTTTGTAATCCAATTTTAATCAATAATCATTGTTCTTTTTTAAATGTATTTTTCATTTTTATATACAGTAATTATTTCTTTTTTCTTGTAATATCTCAATTGGTTACAGTACCATTTTTTGAATGCTTTTTTTCTGAATATATCTTTTCCCAAAGTCATTTGCCTGAATGTTAATTTTCTGAACTGAACATTTTCCTGAAATATACAATTTTCTGAATCCTTATTTCCCGAATCCTATTTCCTAAAGTCTAATTTCCTAAATCCTAAATCCCAATATCCTGACCTAAATTCAAATATTCTTAATTCTAATATTCTAAATTCTAATATTTCGAATGGACAATTTCTTGAATTATATAATAAATTGTATATTTTCGTATGATTTATAAATAAACTATATAATAAATTTAAAAAATAAAGAGCTATTAATAACTATAAGTTTTATTACTCAAATATCAGTATTTATAAGCAGATATAATGTCAACGATTGTAAAAATTTTTAAAGTACTGGTTATAAATGTAATTTATTAGACATTTATTAATATAATTCAACTTTTTGTAATATTAAACTAACTGTATGTTACTAAACATTTATTAATTTCACATTATACATAGAAAAATTACTAAATGAATACTTTATCTATATAAAAACAGCAATTAGAGAGAAATATTATGTAAAATTCCTCTTAAATAATCAATAAGTATGAATTATTAAAAACTGTTAAAATTTGATTTTTACGATTTATTAGATGCTTGCGTTTGTATGGTAAAGGTTCTCTACAAAGAACACTTTCTGCTAGCAAATGAGTTTAATATTGCTTTTTACGTATCTCTGCTATAATTGTATAAACACCACCATGTTATATATAATTTGAAGAGTGGCTTTTTCAAGCATCCTTTGCCTGTACAAGTATTACGATCAATTGAAGTAAATATGAAGTAAATATAAGGCAATATACAATCAATTAGAAAATATTGCATTTTTAGCTATTAAATTTTCTCCAACCCACTGACTTTAAGTGCTTGATAATATTTTCCTAAACATCAAGTAAATATAATTAATTTGCATTTTAGGAGAAAAGGATTTGGTACAGGTACAACAGATATTTGATTGAATAATAAAATCTGCTCGCTTTTGCATTATTTATTTTAAGTATTTGTTTAATATAAGTAGTTTATTACATATTATATTTAAATACATTATATATAATTTATTGATTAGTATACTAAATAAAATAAAGAAAGTTGAGTTTATGAAATTAATAATTTTAATTTATGATGTAAAATTATACAAAATAATATTAAATTTAGTAAAATGTCCATTCAGAATATTAGGATTCATGATATTGGAAATTGGAATAAAATAATTTAGAATAAAAGAATTTGAGAAATTGGATGTTTTATATAATTCCAGAAATTGAGATTAGGGAAATTGGCATTCGGTAAAATGGAGTTACAGGAAATGATCAATTTCTGAAAATAGCATTCAGAAAATTGGATTTGGGAAAGGTATATTCAGAAAAATAGTATTCAAAAAATGGTTCAACAAGAATCTCAATTTCCTTTTCTAAGTCTATTATCCAATCATCAATTTTTTTCATAAATTTTATGTCAATAATCAATTCTTTATTTTCTTCTCCTGATTTAGAACATTTGTTCATTGTTTCTGATTTTTTTTTATTTTGAAGTCTTTCTCATATTTCTGATTTATGACAATTGTTCCTCTTCTTTTTCTTATTGCTGTCTCTTTTTCTTTCTTTTATTATTATTATTATTCATCATACTTACTCTTGTATTTCTTTTTCTTTCTTTTATTTGTATCTTCATTCATATGGGCTGATTTGTTTACTTTGCACTAAAAAGAGTATTTTTACAATTTTTGTTATTCAAAATTGTTTTG
Source organism: Oehlia diaphana (assembly GCA_003833135.1). NCBI lineage: Eukaryota > Fungi > Glomeromycota > Glomeromycetes > Glomerales > Glomeraceae > Oehlia > Oehlia diaphana. Next base: position 21,152 of record QZLH01000076.1, on the reverse strand, counting down.
TAATACCAAAAAATCATCTGATTGATGATCGCTTGACTAAATAATAAGTTGAACAAAAATTTACATTTGCGAAACTTAAATTATTAAATGTAAAAGAGCTGTGAAAAAACCCATTTCACTAATAAAAAACCCATTTCTCATATATATGGAAT